>JAVJGI010000001.1:119984718-120000494 GCA_035590275.1 Ibycter americanus | reverse complement strand
CCAGACTGGGGTAGGGGGGAAGAGGGGGGTGATCCAGCAAAGGACGGGGGGGAGACGGGCAGGGGCCTTGCTGGGCTCCCGTTGCCCCCAGCCGGGTGCTCAGTCTGCCCCAAACCAGCCCGTGCTCTGCAGCAGCAGAGCTCAATTCCAGCCCTGCCAAGGCCGGGGCGGGGGGCAGCTGCTCCAACACCTCCCTGTGCCCTGGCTCAGAGCCACCGAAACGCCGGGCATCACCCCCAGAGCATCTGCCCGAAACGCCGGGCATCACCCCCACAGCATCCGCCCAAAACGCCGGGCATCACCCCCACAGCACCTGCCCAAAACATCGGGCATCACCCCCAGAGCATCTGCCCGAAACGCCGGGCATCACCCCCAGAGCATCTGCCCGGCTGCCGGTGCGTGGTGCCAGCAGCAGCCATGCCCAGGCGCTGCCCTCCTGCCTTCCCCCGGTGCAGATGCCCAGCTCAGGGACATGGCCATCCAAACCCAAGTTATTTAGAGCTGTCGGGTGGCTGCCACCCAACCTGGCACTGCAGCCACCTGCAACAGCATCCCTGTGGCTGCCGGGGCCTGGAAAGGCCATTTACAGAAAGGTTTCATCCTGCCTAAAAACCTGCTGCCTGCGGTTAGCCAGGAGCTGCCTGGTGCTGGAGCTCCCTGCACTGTCCCCTCTCCCCAAGGCAGCCCACTGCCTGGGTGCTGGGGATGCCCCCGCAGCACCACAGGGTTGCCAGAGATGGCAAAAAATGGAGGTAAGAAAAAAAAATGCATTTTGGGATTCATTTTAATCCCTGTAAAAGCAGCACTCGGTCTCTCTGCAGGAGAGCTCGGCCAAATCCCTGAGGCTGCTGCGGTGCAGGGCTGGGGGGCAATGGGGGACGTGGGACCTTGCACCCCTCTCTTGGCTACTGCTGGCTGCATCCTGCTGCCCCGGCTTGGGCTGCCCACTGCTGCCCGACTCCGGCGGCTCTGCCTCTCTCTTGCCCAAGGAGAGGAGATCTAAGGGTTAGCAACAGGTCCTCACATCCTTTCCCCAGCACAATGTGGCTCTTGGGTTTAGCATTGAAAGC
Organism: Ibycter americanus; assembly: GCA_035590275.1. NCBI lineage: Eukaryota > Metazoa > Chordata > Aves > Falconiformes > Falconidae > Ibycter > Ibycter americanus. The sequence continues at coordinate 119,999,424 of JAVJGI010000001.1, read as the reverse complement.
AGCAGTGGCTGCATTTAACCTCTTCTGTCACCTCCATGACGGGGTGTGACTGGACCTGGGGATCAGCTTTCTGGGGATCTGGTCCCCTGGGGCTGCCACAGAAACCCTGAGTGGCTCTCGTGCCCCCCAACAGCTCAAGGGCCTCATTCACCCTTCCCAGGACGAGCTGCTCCCCGGGCTAGATCCCTCGGAGAGTCTGGGCTCATACCTATTTCAGCCCGGGTGATGCTTCATGGGGAAAATATTTCCCAGCACAGCCACCAGCACCCGGGTGGGACAAGGGGGCAGCAGAACCCCCCACCCTGGGGCAATACCCAGCTCCTCCATCACACCCGTGACCCTCCAGCATCCCATGGGACATTTAACCTCCATCACAGCCCAAACCCCACACGTGGAACAAACAGACAAACCCAGGTCTGGTGCACAGCTGGAGGGTGTCTGCAGTGGGGACAAGCAGCGAAGGGCCAGGACCGGTGGTGACACACATGCCCGGTCCCCCCCCAGCCACATCTCCTCTCCCACAGGAGTGAAACCCAGCCAAAGCCCTGGCCAGGGCCTCGCAGTTCAAAAACAAAACCCACAACAGTTTTCTGGGGGAGCTGTTCTGCAATCATCAAAATACCTTATTTGTGCATTTAAACAACAAAAGACCTTTTTACATTCAAAACAAGTGTCCCGATGGATGCAGAGGTTTGGACTGAAAGAGAAGCACCAACAGCACCCTGGGGTGAGCCCACAATCCCCGGAGGCACAGCTGGACTTTTTCTCCTGGTGGGAAACCTCTGACTTCCCCAGCCCCTCGGTGCCATCCTCTCCGGGGATGCTGTGCCCTCTGCCTGGCTTTCTGGGCTGGGTGGGGATAACACAGGCACAAAGCTGCCTTCCCCCTCCTTCATCCCCCCTCTCCACACTGCTGGGGTGGTACCCTGGCACGGGACCCTCAGCATCCCAGTGAGTCCCTCACCCATGGCACAGTCCTGACAAGAGGCAGCTCGGCCAGCTTCTCCATCACCCTATTACCTTTTCCCAGCATCTTTTCTTGCAGGAAGCTCTGAAAGCAGGTTGATAAATGCAAGGCGCCGCGCTCTGACAGCTCCTGGTGTGCAGCCACCTCCTGCAGGGAAGAGCCCGCCAGCAGCCGGACCGGGGGAGCGAGGGGGATACGGGAGGACTGTGTCGGGAGAGATGTTAGTCCAGCTTTGCACTAACCCATCCAGCCCAATACCAGTGTTGGAGAAGCGCCTCAGGCTCCATGCAGGCTCCCGGCATCCCACTGCAACCCCACCAGCATCTTCCATCCCAAGCTGGGGTAAAGCCCTGCATGGTGCATCCCACCCCAGCCCCCTCTGCTCTGGTCCTCCCTGCCCTGCAGGGTCAACGGGAGCCCATCAGCTCCCAAGATAAACCCCCAACCAAGCCCCTACCCAAAGCATCCACCCCCAAGGCACACCCACAGGCGAGGCAGCATCGTACAGCTTGAGCCAGTGTCTTTAATATCTGCAGTTCTGCAGGGCAAGCCCCTACCATCAGCCTCCTATCTGCAGGAGAAATTCAGCCAAAGGTTTTTAACTCAGTGCATCCTAAACCAGGATTTTGGGAAGGAGAGGACCCAGGTCTGTGCACTGCCAGCACAAAGCTAGAGCCAGCCCTGGAAGGGCAGGTGGCCAGCTGGGTGACACGGCCAGCTTGGGCTGTCCCCATGGGTACCTGCATCCCGCTAACGGCATCCAACGCCGGACAGGGCAAACATAGCACCATGCCCACAGGTCCCTCTGCCAGAGCTGAGTCTTGCAGGTGATGCTTGTGACACCTGAGATTTAGCCCCAGACCTGCACCCATCCCAGACCTGCACCCATCCTGGACCTGCCCATCGGCTGCCAACCCCCCTTCCCCAGAAGTCTGGCCAAAAATTAAGAAGGTCTGAGCCCAGCCGCTCCTACTCCTGGGCACCCACCTTGCCTTGTCCCTCTGGGTCTCACTTAGGCAGCAAACGTGGGTGCAGATCACCTTCCCCATGCTGCCTTCGGCTCCTGGGACCACCCCCAGGCACCATCGCCACCCCCCCAGTCTGCTCCATCCCATAAGGGCATTCAGGGCTTTGGTGCTGAAATACCCACACAGAGCTGGCCAGCATCTTTGGTCCCAGCAGCCACAAAAGCCATCGAGGCAGAAAGCAGAGCAAGGAGAAAGGCCACAGGGATGGTGCTGTGCATGGTGCACGCATGACATGGATCCAGCACAGCTCCGCTCCACTGCCACCCAGTCCCACCCTCACAGTAATTAAAGGAGCTAAAACAAACAGGGATGGTTTCATCCCTGCAGGGATAATTCCTCGTCCTGGGGTGGCATGTGCATGCAGGGCTGCCCCGGAGGTTGGGGATGAGGCAGCCAAAGCCATGGAGTTGAAAATAGAAATTTCCCAGGGAGGGAGGAAATCGCGTCTTTCTGGGGCGTAACCAGCCCTTGCCCTCCAATAACTTTATCTGCCGCTGTCATATCCCTAAATAGCTCCAAGAAGCAGCTGCTGGAGTTTACATCTCCTTCACCTCTGCTCCCCTCCTGGCCTTGGGAGATGGGTTCATGCAGCCCCGATTTCCAAAGTATTTCATCCCAAGTGAAGAGAAAACCTCCAGCTCCACACAGCCACCCTGCTGCCGCTGCGGGATCCCCCCAGCACTGCCTGCCCCAGCACAGCCCTCCGACCACGGGCAAGACTTCGGTGAGTGCAGAGCCCAGGGAAGGCTGGGCATGGAAACCATGAGCTGCTGGTGGGTCTGGAGCCATGGATGTGCTTGCGGTCCTTTCAGAGAAGGGGTGATGTTGTGCCAGGAGGGAAGCGGTTGCCTGGGTAACCCACTCCACTGATCCCAGAGGTTGGTACCCCAACCTGTTCACCATCCCTGCCCATGTTCACCATCACATCCTAGGGATGGATCTAGAGAGAAGAACACATGAGGTATGAGAAGATGTGCCCGGGAGAGCAAGCGGCGAAGGGAGGGTACATGCAGGGGCTGATGCTTGTGCTCGGCCAAAGCGCTGAAGTCAGCACTCTCCGGAGCCATCTGTTCCCGGCGAAGCCCCGGCGCAGACGGACTCGTCCAGGCTCCCGGCAGCGGATGCCGCAATTCAGTGATTCATGCAGTGAGGGAACGGCATAAAGCCGGACACCGCCTCTGCGGCCGCACTAACTCCAGGGATGGGGCTGGAAAATTATATATTAGCCACGCCGTGGAAAAGCTTTTATCAACTATTTTTCTGGGTGCATGAATTGGCTTTTAAATGACAGCACAGCTCTTCACTGCCAGGCCAGAGGCCTGATTCAAGCTGGTTATTCCCTTATTCCAGAGCACAGGTAACCTCCTGCTTCATGGCTCTAAATGCTCATTTGAAAAGGCCAAGTTCAGCAAGCAGCCTATTAGCAAAGCCAGCGAGAGCCGCTGCACTTGTCTCCCAGGTATAATTGCAAAATGCAGCATCAACAGGAGCTTCTGGGGTGTCTCAGACCTGCTTCTTCCCTGGATTACTCCAAGCTTCCCGGCAGTCCATGCAAGGCAGGACCCCAGGGCAGAGAAGAGCTAGGCTGCACAGCTCTGCAGACAAGGGAAACTGAGGCACAGCAGCACAAAGCAGCAGGAGGAGGTTGTAAAGACCCAGCTGAACAGCACTTACTGTCGAACCAGCCCACCAGAAAGCTCTCTCTGCTCCGTACCAGCCTGGCTGCCTTTCAGAGCAGCACACCAGAGGGCAAGGAAAGCACGGCGCAGGGAGCCGCGGGAGGGGACCTGTGCAGCCTTGCCTGGCCAGTCTCGAGGTCATCCCTCAGCAGATGCTGATCTCCACCAGCTTTGTGCAGCCTCATTAAAGCTAAGCTGAGCCATAACTCACTGGAGCAGGGAAGTCCACATTAAGAGCTGGCGGTGACGACTTTCAGGCCTCCTTCCAACAGCAGACGGGTGTCACTCACAGCATCGCCTTCCCGGCTTCTTTATCCCCTGTGGAAAATGGCTCTGGAGCTGCTCCTCCGCCTGCTCGGGAGAGTGGAGGGTGAGGGGGTGGCTGCCGCGCCATGCTGCACCCCCTCGCCCCTCGGACCACCATGGTGGGGACATACCTGCAGCAAAGACAAGGTTAATCACGCCTAAAAGCAGAACCCAAATGTGAACTGGAGCCTGTGAGGGCCCCCCAGCCTGCTCAGAGCCCCCCAGCCTGCTCAGAGCCCAGCAGGCAGCTGGGGTGTTGTGGTCACCAAGAGAGCTGGGTGTCCCCCCCCAGCCCTGGGGGTACCAGGTCACCCCTCCATCCCCACTCAGCCCCTCTTTGCTCCCCGTTACCGACCTCCCAGCGCCACCTAATGACACGGCAACCAGGGATAAGGACCTTCACAAGGAAGCCAGACACATCTCGGTCCCCGGAAAGAAGGATGGAGAGCATCGACAGCGATGGGGAGGCAGGAGGCAGCTGGACACCTGGCTGGGGCTTGGGGACGCAGGCAGCAAAGGGGGAGCTGGAGATACTGAATAAGGATTTACATTATCGTAACGATCCTGCCTCTGCCCATGAGGCTCCGTCCTCCATCCCTGCCCTTCGCTGACCTTGATGATCCCATGCCATTCCCACAGCCCAGCATTAACCCCAGGGCCTTGGCCAAGTTCTGGGTTGAGCAAGGACACTGGGCTCAGCAAAGATGCTCCCCTTAAGCTGTTATCACAGCCCAAGAACTACCCAAGAGCATCACCAGTTTGGGAACGGCCATTCGCCATGCTCTGCACAAGCACGGTGGCCTCTGTCATGGCCATAAAACCACCCTGACATCAACGTTCAAGGCAACGTGGAAGAAAAACCTGGGGAAGAGCCAGCTCATCCCTTCCTGATACCTGCAGGTTTGATGCAGCCACAACAACCCCTTCACCATCACCTTTCTGGCTGGGCAATCTACCGAAACGGCTGCTCCCCACCCTGAGCACAGCCCCCTCGCCTCCACACCCCTTTTTTCCAAAGAGTTTATTCACCTCCGAACCCAGAGCTGATGTAATCTCCCGCTCAAGAGTTCAGCATTAGGACTGCATCAGCCGCGAGATGTAACGAGAGCCACATCACACAAGCAGCTGTTCGACAAAAGCTTTATTGCTCGTTTGCGTACAAGTTCCCAGTATCACATTTCCTGAGTTTCTTAATGAGCTTGCAAATGAGATTTAAATAGAAAAGGAAGGCGGGGAGGGGGGAAAGGAAGAAACGAGAGAAGCTGAAGATCTGCCTTCCCTAAGGTTGGGTCAAGAGACAAGAGACGGGGTGGGAGTGCAGTGCCCGGAGGGCAAGCCCTCTACCACAGGAGAGGGCTCGGTGGAGAAGGAGGTTGAGTGTGGACCTGAGACAAACCCCTGCTGGCTGCCCTGGCCCGATTTACCCTCTGCCTCCATCGCAGAGCCTGATTTGTTTCTAATCCAGAGTCACCAGCAACTGCCATTGTCACCATTTACACCGGTCAGAGAGGAGCAGATGCAGTCTTGCAGTGCTCCCACAGGGAGTGCGGGGGTCGGGGACAGCGTGGGTGGCAGGATGGCCAGGGGAGGGGGCCACGCTGACGCGGCCCCTGCGCCACGGATAAAGAGGAGATTACAGCTCACGGCTTGTAATCTGGCTTAAAACCTGACACCGTCACCAGAGTCAATTTGGGCTAAAAGAAGCATTTAATAAGCTTCAAAACACACAGACCCAAAAAAAAACCCAGCAGCGAATGAAGAAAGGGCTCAAGGCACTGCTTGCACCGGTCAGCACCGGCAGGTACCAGTGAACACAGGATACCTCATGATCCGGAACAAGGCAATTACACGCTTGCTATCCCAGTCCACCCCACCAGATAGAACTCAGGCTCTGCCGGGGTTTAACTGCGGGAGGCAGAAAGCAAATTAATGCCCTTGTCTAGAGCTCACAAGAAGCGAGAGGAGCTGCCTTGCCCTGGGACGTGTCGTAGGAGACACGGCGCTTGGCTGGCTGCTCCAAGATTAAGGCACTCACAGACAAAGAAGCCAGACTCAAGTGGTAGGTCCAATTTGGTTTTCCTGGAAAGGTTTATTTAAAAAACAATTATTATTAAAAGAAGCCTGCTTGGGCACAAATGACAAGGCAACCATTTGGCTGGAGGCTTAAAGGGGAGGCAGCAAGACACAAGGAAGTTTCTGTGTGTGACTTGCCACGGGGAAAGCGCCTGGCCAAGACCCCTGCCAGGTGCACATCTCCCCTCGCCCACACCAGCCAATGCATTACTGCTGGAAGGACACAAATGACAAGAATCACCCCCAGGAGTGGCAGCCAGCTGCAGAGATGCAGGGCCAGCCAGCAGCCTCAGGTGTTTTGAGACATTCGCTTTGGGAACCCAGAGTTCACTGTTACTGGGGAGGTTGAAGTGTCACACACCTCTCCAGAGTGGCCACCAGCCCCGAGCACAAGCCCTGTGCTCCCAGGCCCTGCCCGTAACCCGCTGGTTAGTACCAGCTGGACCAGTGCCATGTTCCCATCACTGCTGCTTTAGTGACCGATCAGCTGCAGCATCTCCTGAGGATCCACTATCTTCTCTCGGGGTTTGCCAGCAGCTTTGCCTCTTGCCACTTCAGCAGCATCTATCTTCTCCCAGTCCGAGAAGGAAACAGGACGGACCCCTGTGGTGATGGCGAGAGACAGGAGAGAGAACTTAATCAAGTAAAACCGAGTTCAGCCTCACCTCCCCATTAGCAGGGACCTGATGTGCCAGCAAACCCTGCCCTTTTCTGACATGGCATCAGACTTCAGCCTCACAAAGGAATAATAATTTCTAACACCATGAGAAGAGGGATGGCAGGTTCCAGTCGGCTCAGATCAGCCAGACCTTTGCGAGCCGAAACAACAGCAAGTACAGCACCACCTTAGGGGACAAAACGCTTCCAGTTCATTGTTAAACCTCAGGCAGTTAAGAGAAAAACCACACACACTTTAAATGAATGCCTTTAAACACAGCAACAGCAAATTACTCTCCTGGGCATTTTAATCTTTCCCCCAACTTTCCTGGAAGGATTACTAGGAAAATCACTCAAGAGCAATAGCTCGCTGTCTAGGCAGCTGACGGTGACATTTTAGCCAAGGTCTATGCTGCTTTTAATGGCCCTTCCCAGAAAGTGGTCTTTAACCTTAGCAATGATGCGGAGTTTGAGGGAACTGAAGTCCTGCTCTCCCTGGGAGCAATGCAACGACAGCACAACACATTTCCATGGTTCAGACTCTGCTCCCAAAAGTGGCTTGCAGGACTTGCTGACCCAGGATACCCAGATTCAGGAGTCTGGCTGCATCACACCTTCATGCCAGCTGCTACAGCAGCTCACACCCCCTCCCGCTGACCTCGGCTGCGCAGGATGCTCTCCACAGCCCCAAAGCCTTCTCTGGAGGCGGACACGTCCAGCACGCCCATCTTGAGATCCTCCAGCACAGACTGGGCTGTGTCAAAGCTGTCATTCATGGTGGTGATGATCACGCCCGTGGGTCCTCTCTTCACCCACCCGCTGCAGTACAGACCTGCATGGGGTCACAGAGCAGCCAGGCTTGGTCCAGCACGTGGCCACGGACCCTCCTGGCTGCAAGTCCTTGCCCTGTTCCTGGGTGTCGGATCAAGCTGTGGGTGGTGGAAGCATCCATCCCTGCAGTGGGAAGAGTGCAGCCCTTCGACAGTGCTGTCACAGGAACCTGTGTACCTGCAGACCAGCACTAAGCAGCCGTATGGGCTGTATCACTTTAGTGACCCCAAGGCCCAGTAAAACCATCTTTCACAAAACCAGATGCCCCTAACGCGAGCTGGGAATGGGCCAGGTCTCAGCGCCTGACCGAGGCAACTCTTTTCCTCAGCTTCCACTGCTTGTGCAACCGCCTTGTACCTGTGCCCTTGGTGAATGGAGCTTCCCACCCCAAAGCCCCCAACCCACCGGCTGTGCTCAACATGTCCCGCGCACATCCCTGCGGATACAGACCTGGGACACCCTCCACTCTGCCCGAGCTGTTGGGGATAACACCGCGTTGGGTGTCGAAGGGTACCGCAGGGTCCAGCGGCAGGCTCCGGTAGCCAATGCTGCTGAGCACCAGCCCACACTCCAGCTCCTCCACATCTCCAGTGGGGACAGCTTTGGCAGAGTCACCCGAGCCCTGAGAGAGGGAGGAAGAGGCTGCTGAGAACCGGTCACCAGATGCAGAGCAGCAGCCTCCTCTGATCCCCTTTGGCATCATTGATCCCTGGATATTTGCTAAAGGCCTTTCTGCAGCAGCAGCATGGAAAGAGCTCCCTTTCGAAGGGGAAAGGCTCTCGTCAATAATACTGGCTTCCGCAAGAGCCTGCCAGCAGCCACTCCAAGCAGCCAGGGAACACAAAGCTGTCTTTGGAGAGATTCCCAAGGGCCATACCAGCCCCGCCACCAGCCCATACCTCCAGGCGGGTCAGGGCCACGCGGATGCCCCTCGCCTGCCTGCCGTCAGCAGTGGGTAGCACCTCCTGGGGGCTGCGCTGGAACTTCAGACCCCACTCCCGGGGTGCTGCTGCCTGCACCTCCATAGTCTTCTCCCCAGGCTTCTCCAGGGCTGTTTTGATCATCAGCTCAGTCAGTCGCTTCCTGGGCCTGGGAGCATCTAGGAAGAGAGAAAGAGTTTCAGGACAGGAACCATAGCAAAAGCCCCCTGGGGGACAGCACAGAGCCAAGGCCATGTCAAGGCAGTGTCCGTTTGGTAAGCGAGTGTCCATTTGGAGTCTGTCATGCCACTGGGAGTCTGAGACCTTTGAGATGACAAACTGCAAGTCAAAGTGACCAGAAGAGCTCCTGATGCTTGAGGCCAGTGGGACACACAAATCAAAGCCTGTGATTTTGCTGTCTAACTGGTGCTCAGAGGCAGCAGCCTGTGGAGAACAGCAAGTCTCTGGACACCCCTGAACTCAGTGTTTTCTTTTTAGCTCTGCAGTAAGCTCCTAAATCAACAGCCTTGGGATCTCTCCGGCAAAGTTCTCCCAGCCCTCCTGAACCTCCTGCTCTCATCACTTGAGAGTAAGTATCACTCACAAGCAGCAAAGTGGCTGCACAAACAAGAGAACCAAGCTGTTCCCTTGTCTTCATGGTCTCTAGCACTCAGGACAAGCCACACCATGCTCACATAGTTTTCATATGTCATGCATTAAGCACAGGGCAAGAATTTCTCTGATGCACATTCTGAGCATCTCCAGATCACTCCTGGACACTCTCCTGTCAAGGTGAGTCCCTGTCCGGAGGAGCATGGCACACTTCCCTCACCTTTAACAGCACTTTCGAGGCCTGTGAAGTCAGCAGCGTTCAGGACAGGTCTGGTACCAGGCAGGTTTATCATCTCCCGCAGCTCCTGGGAATTGTGGGCAGGAAGATGTTACCTCCAGCACAGAAAGGCCACCCAACAGCCCTAGGCCTCCTTCCCCAGCAGTCCAGCCTAGGAGCCAGCAAATGGGTGCAGGAAGGAGGATGCCTGGGTTCCCCACCCATCCCTAGACCACCTCTCCCCACGAGGGACAGGCAGCCTGGGGCTCCACACTGGTTAACACAGTTGCCCTCCAGCATCCCCAGCCTTACCTTGATAGTGAAAGCAACTTGGAGAGGTCCCCTCCTCCCAACCAGCCAGACACGCTTCACCTTGCTGCAGGCGAGAGCTGCCAGGGAGCTGTCAGTGATGTCTGTCTTCTGCAAAACAGAGACAGGAGAATGGGACGAGGGCAGATCTGGGTGGAAGGCAGAGCCTCTGAAGGTGAAAAATCAGCAGAAAAGCAGGCTGTGCATGCAAAGAGCCTGGGCGAGGATGGAAAACAAGTCATCTCCCTTTGCACAGAGCTATTTGCACAGCTGGTCCCTCATCAATGAATGTATTTTCCAAGGCCATAATGCACTAGAGGTAACGAGCCAGCACCTCGTGAGATTGCCTTGGGGGATCCACCCAAGCAGGTTAACCTTGGGGCTAATGGAGCAAAGCCTTCCAGTGATCTTAATTGTGGGGTGCCCGCAGATACTGTTGGGGGACTTCCCAGCTCAGGATATGCAGGCATTTGGGTGAAACCCACTGCAACCCACAGCCTGCCTGCCCACCCCAGGCAGCTCCAAGCACAAACATAAGCATCACCAGGGCTCAACCAGCTGTCGGCACCTTGCAGCAACCCCATGCTCTGTTTCAATCGTGTGTGTGTATGTAGATCAGAAGATTTTTTTCAGAGAAAACACAATGGGAGGGACACCAGGTAACCAGGATAAACTATTCCAGACCAGTATTTTTAATAGGAAACTGCCTGCACAGCCTGGCACTCATTTCCAGTGCCGTGTCCTTCACAGCACTGCTTCCCAGTTGGCTTTAGCCACTGGTTGGCAGTGCCTCCAAAGTGGTTTTTTTTAAAATTTGATTTATATATTATTACAGGAAGTTGTTGCACAACTGTAAAAAACCTCATGGCATTTCTGCAGGAGGGAGGGCCTTTGCTGCCAACATCTGGGGCAGCAGCTGTACAGAGCAGCTAGTGCACACCACCTCCCAGCTGTCTATAGCAGAGCACAGCAGGAGGAGGAGAGGTCCACCAGCCACCAGTGTGCCCAGTGCTACCAGCAGAAACCAGGCTTCTGCCCTCAGCTACAGTAGGAAAAGATAATCGCAATAGGAGAAGCTTCTAGTTTGGTGGGAAAGGGCAAGCAGCTCCTCCTTTGCTTCTCGTAGAAAAGGAAGGGATAAAGCTCAGTGACCAGCTAGATATCAGCAAGGCAGCCCAGAGAGCTCTGCAGTGTTACCCACGGCACAGACACAGCCTTGGATCACTCCCTGTGGACCAAGAATCCACAGGTGCACCCAAGAGGCAACAGCCTTCCCTGGGGAATGATCCCAAATACAGGAGAGTCTAAGGTTTTGCCGAGATGGGTGGGAACCAGCACCCACCCAGCAGGGAGTGAATTTGGACCCCAGGCTGCCTTCATGGTGCAGAGTACCCCTGTGACTCACCCTGAGGAGACACAGCGGGGACAGGAGGATCCGGGCAACATCCAGCGCCACATTGCCGTGCCCCAGAATCACCGCCGTCTCACAGCTCAGATCGGGCTTCAGCTGCGGGGAAAGACCCAGCTGTGAGCAAATCCACACGGCCTCCATGATGTCCACCCCCTCAGACCTGCTCCCACCACCCGAATTCCCTTCCACCCCTCTTTTCCCCAAAAAGAGGTGATGCAGATGGGGAAACTCCACACCAGCCTCCTCCCCAAGCAGACACAGCAAGGCAGCTGCTCTGGGCACCCCAGCCGATTCCTCTCCCCCTCTTCTTGTGATGGCACCTCTGGGAGCAGGAGCTGTTTTGGCCAAAAAACCTCTTCAGGCCAAAGCAGAGCATCACCCCCCCAGGTTCCCATCTGGCCCAGCCAAAACGTGCTGCCAACCTACAGAGCCAGCTAATCCGCTCTCACTGATGTGCAAATTGTTCACATTTCTACCATCTAAGAAGGATTTAACGTGGTGCCTGCTAATCTTTTCCAATTGCAGGCCTTTCAGGACTTAATCTGGAGCTGAATGCCTGCGTTGGGATGCAGGACAGGGAGGAAGGGCAGCGAAATACATGGCTGTACTCACATCCCGGTTCTCGGGCAGCCCGTTGTACCAGCCCACGAACGCTCGGGCCGAATAAACACCGGAGAGGTTCTCCCCTGGGATCCCCAGGACCCGGTTATCTTCAGCACCATAACTCTGAAGAGGGAACAGACATGGTCAGAGATGTTGCCGCATGCAGGGTTTGATACCAAAACACAAATCTCCCCTTCCAGCTGCTGCTGGGGACCCTGCATGGCTGCCAACCCTTCCCAGGGGCTGGGGCACGCAATGGAGGGGCTAAACACAGCCCAAGCACAGGAGCTTCATCCACCCCATCCCCCTCGGCTCCAGGGCCAAACCTGACCTCCTCAGGCCAAGGCAGAGCACAACAAGCCAAGGACTGAACAGGAGGGACAAATCCATGTCAGGCTGAAATAGGTATCGGCCATCATGGGGAAGAGGTTCCTCAACCACTACCCCTCGCAGCAGGGTTTCAGGGAGCTGCATCTCATGCCACGCTCCAGCACATGCTCCATGCAAGGCTTCGGACAAGCCTCATAGCACCTGAGCTGTCCCAAGGCTGGGAAAGGCACCCAGAAATGTCTCAGCCAAACCCTCTTCCCGAGATCCCAGCAGGGAATAACCCTGCAGACCTTCCCCGCAACTTCTGGGGAGCTCAGGCAGCCTCAGCTCTGAGGCGCGGTACCCACCAGCACCACGGCATGGTAAGCCTGCTGCAGCTCGGCCACCGTGACGTCCCTCCCCACGGTGACATTTCCGTAGTAGGCACAGCGCTCCGAGCGTGCCGTCTGCGTGAAGGCATTGATCACGTTCTGCCGAGATCAAACAAGCACCGGGGAGTTACGTCCAAGCCACAGCCGGGGCCAAGGCCTGCTGCTGACAGCAGGTCCCCATTCCTGACACCCCAGCCTTGAGATGCTTTACCCCCTCTCCGAGTCAGTTATTCTGAGACTCTTATCTAGCAACGGCTGCAGATAATTCATGGGGAGATAAGCACAGCTGTGACTCAGCGCTCTTTCCGACACCCTTTGCAGAAAGGAAAACCCATCTTTTGCACCCGCCTGGGGAGGCCAGGACCCTTTCCATACGTTCAGCCCCTCTGAGTAAACCCCGCTGTAGGAGAAAACTTCCCAAAGGTGAAGCTTGCAAGGGAGTCCCACCAAACAACCTGTTCCATCGAGGGTGCTGCCTGCCAGACCCCCTCTGCCAGCCTCTCCTCTCAGCCCTTCCTGAAACCTGCATCATCAAGAGAGGACGCAGGGCAGGATGGTGCTGAAAGCCTTTTGTCTGAACGACTGAGGCCACACAGCAAAACAACCACTTTTCCCCTGCAGTCCCAGCCAGACTCAGCCTGGTAACAGGACGGATATGCTGCCCCAAATCCACATTCATTATGTCTACTCCTCCTCTCTCAGCTCAAAGGGATCCAGGCATTTTGGTCTGAGGATCTCCAGGGCTTAGAGGAAACCACCACAAGATATTGCTGTGTCTGGTTCTCCTGTGTCCTACCACTCCAGCCACCTCCACCCCAGCTCAGACACAGCAGACACCCCTGGGTACAACTCACACCTGCTGCAAGGCAAAGGAAAATGGTTCATTTCAAAGAGCAACTTGGTTTAACTTCTCCTTGCCCAGTTGTGCACCTACAGCCCAACTCCATCACCCCTAACAGCAGATCTGTGTGCTCCCAAGCACCCAGAACAGGTACGGACTGAGCAGAGGCAAACAGCAACTGCAGCGAGTGGGCAAGATCCTGCCGGCATAAAGCTTCCTGCTACAAAGAAACCCATCTGTGCTCCTCGGTCTTGCTCCAGGCCATGCTCACCAGCACCGGGAGCAGCACTTCCCATCACAAGCCCCTGGTTTTGACCTGCTGTCCAGAGCCCTAATGCCCGATATCCCATGTCACCTGGCCGTGGCCTGGCTGGGTCTCAGCACGGACACGGAGATATGGACCTCCCCAGTGTGACAGCCCAACACCACAGCGAGCCTTGAGGCACCACAAAGGATGGCGACTGCCTCGCCTGCACCCACCTTCACCTCGGGGTGGTCTGGGGCCACCCCAAAACGGACGAGCCCGAAGGGAACAGGCAGCTTCTCATAGATGTCCACTTGGGCCCCGCTGTGGTGCTGCAGGAGAAGGAAATCACAGTTAAGGGATGAGGACAGAAAGGCTACATGAGCCCAGCAGCTCAGCAGGGACACACAACGCTCGCCTGCTGCTCGGGGAAATGCGGGGCAGGAGGGAGAGTTGCACCAAGGCCAGAAACAGCCTCTTCCAGACTCTTCCACGCGCAAGATGATGCTGTATCTGTTACTGCCAGCTGAGATGGCAAGGTGTAGCAGAGAGCGTGACCCCAACCACTATCAAGTAATCTCATGGGGGGCTCCATCCTCTGGCCCACCCCACAGTTCCTCTTCCACACTAACCTGGTGGCTCTCCAGCACCCAGGGGGCTGACAGAAGAGCCCCCACACTGGCTGGGAAGCAGCCAGCACACCACCCTGGGTGCTGGTGGACCTGCCAGGCTGTCTGCCAGCCCCAGGCAGAGGTGCCCATGCCCTGAGATCCCCCTTGAGCCGAGTCACCTCAGGGTCGAAGCTTTAGACAGATGTTTTGCCACAAGGCTTTTGTTATCTTGTATTTTAAGTCAGCCTCTTTGCGGAGATTAAGCAGCCCTGAAATTTGTCCCTGAGGCTTAGTAAGAGCTATTTTCCAACACGTACCGGAGACAACACAGCACAGTTTAATGACAAGGTTAAGCTGCCGCATCTCTGGTCGGTGCCAGCAGCCCAGTTCTGTGCTTGGGTCTTATTTTCCAACAGAGACCTGACCACCCAACGCAGCGGCGTTTACAGACCCCAGGGGAAGGATCACCCGTGGGCCTCAGTTCAGCGGGGGGAGGAGGAGGCAGAGCAGGTCCCCCACGCTGCCTTTCACACCCGCTTGGTGCCATCCCAGCTGGGTGACAACGGCTCCGAGCGAGGCACATCTCTGCTGCTTGCGTGATCCTGGAACAAGCGCTGGGGCTGAGCTGGCAGCGGCCTGGAGAGGCGGGGGCCCGGCCGGTGGGCCCAGGGGCTGGGCAGCAGCACCCACCCCAGC
>JAVJGI010000001.1:119928679-119983871 GCA_035590275.1 Ibycter americanus | reverse complement strand
CCGCGGACCAATCGCGAGGCGGCAGGGAGCCGTGCTTAGCATAACCCCGCCCCCGCAGCGGCGCGTGGCCCCGCCCCCGAGCTGGCAGCCAATGGCGGCACGCCGTTGCCACCACGGCTGCCCGGAAACGAGCGAAACCATCGAGAGGTAGGGAAGGAGAGGTCGTCTCACGGCCACCTGCGCCGCCGCTCTCTATGGCGAGGCCTCCGCGGTACCCTGCCTGGCTGGGGCTCCCCGCATCGGCATCACCCCTGCGGCTGCTAGGGGCGTGCGCCCCGTTATTGCCCAGAGTGGTTAACTGCGGAGGTCTCCCGGGTGAAAGCGAAGTTCAGACTGATTTTAACTGTCCCCCTGTGCAGCCGTCCACCCCTCGCCAGGAGAAACCCACAGCATCCCCTCAATAAAGGGTAAAGCATCAGTGCCGGAGGCAGCAGATAAATGCTGCTGCCAGAGCTCCTGCCCCAGCTTCCCCCACAGTCCCTGCTTTATTTCCTCCTTAATTCCCACCGCTTGGCTCATTTCAAACAGTACTACTCACACCTCCCATGCAGGAGCACCCCATCTTGCTTCAGTCCCTGCGCCATACAGCAGGCAAGAAAATAATCTCAGTGGGCCCAGGAGATGTTTAAGGGTTGTACAGATGCCAAAGCATGCAGGCGAGCACTAACAGGGCTTTTTAAAAGCAATTAAGACTGAAAGGAGTTTACGGCTAGAAGCCGATTTTAATAACGGTCATAAAACCCACACGCTTTCTCGCACGGTCTTGAAAATTAGTTCATGGCTTTCTGCAAAGGCATGCTGAGAACGGCAGCCGGCCATATGCCTCTGTCTGCACCCGCTCCTTCAGGGTGTTTGCAGCGAGGGCCAGAATTTCAGATGGCTTTAGAGCCTGTGCCTGTGCCCCAAGCCCCTAGCCTGAGCTCAGCCCAGCAATTACCAACCCCACTGCCCAGGGAGGCGAGGCTGGAGGCTCGGTTCCAGATATCAGCATTGGTATCATCCACAAAAACAAAAAAGAGCCGAGTTTAAATGTGGGGCATCATTTGAGGCAGAAATCTGGGGGGTTCTGTTCTTTTCCCCATTAACCTCGGCTGCACCTGCCACTTCTGACAGGGATTAATCCAAATATTTCCCAAATCACAAGTCATGTCCTGCTGGCTGAAGGACCTGTGAACACTTGCCTTTAGATGGCACTGCCTTAAACAATATCCATGAAATCCAGCTGTGAAAAGGGCTCTTGCTCCCACCAGTACTTAGAAAGGTTTTGGCACTGATGTCTTTACAACAGGGGAGGAGAAAGAGCATTTTGTGGCCACAAGCGGGGACACGTGAGGCTGAGATTAGCCCGTCTGAACTGCAAGCACCGCTAATGCGTGCTTACCTCCCCCCTCACTGGAGTCAGGAGTACCATTAATTTGGCACATTTAGCATAATTTAGATGCTCAATTAAGAAATGAATCACGGAGGCAGGAGGGCAGCTCTGGGGAGGGTCTCTGCCACCCCTGAGCCCCAGCTGACCCCCCAGGAGCGCTTGGGCCATTTGGTCCAGCCACCCCGCTGGCTTCCCCCCACCTATGGACCCAGTGTAACCCATACTCAAAGGGCAAGAATTTGCCCTTTGGATGTTTCACAATGTCCTGGATCGATAAACCTGCATGGGGCTGGTTAGAGGTGACATGGCGATGCCACCAGCCCAGGGCAGCAGCATCCCCTGGGCCCCAGGCCAGGGTAAATCAGTAATTCCCTATTTCTGATGCCAAAAGCATCACGCTGCACTAGCCCAGGGCCAGCTTTCCCCGCCCTGAGTCTGGGTCTGGCTACACAGGGACACGCTGTGGCCATCCCAGCTCTGTCCCCATGTCACAGCGGGCACACGACGATACTTCTGCAGTGGGTGTGGGCATGAACTCGCACTTGGTGAAGGAGAACGGGGGGTGTGATGCCCATGGGAGGGAAAACACCACGGGCTGCCCGCTGCAGCCCTCACCCTGCCACGGGCCAGGACCAGGGCAGAGCATCCCTGTGCCTTGGGAAACATTTGCAATGTGGAGCCTTATAAATCCCAGTTGGGCTGGGAGGGGGTGTCCAGCCCTGGTGGGGGGACAGCACAAATCAGAGAGCAAAACCCCAGGCTCAGAGCAAAGCCTCACAAACCCAGAGCCAGCACTGACTCCTGCACTGGTCCCAGTTGGGCTTGTTGCCTTTTTCTGCTGCCAGCTCCCCACCATGACACTGGGCTGGACTTTGTCATCGGTCTTGCAGGTCTAGGACAGCAGAGCACCCCGGGAAAGCCAGGCACAGAGTCCCAGAGCGGGCTGGGACCAGCCACGTGAGCATCCCACCCACTGGCTGCAGCTCCGTGGGCTGAGTTCACCCTCCCTAAACAGGGAAAATCTGGTTTTTAGCTCTGATTCTCCTGCTAAATTCTTGCAATAGCAACAATCAGGTCTGGGGTCACCTCCGGCACCCCAACACAGATAACCCCACACGGGGCAAGGGTTTTTCCCCAGCCCTGCCTTGGGCACCATGGGCACCAGTATGACTTGCTCCAGCAACAAAACCCAATAATAAAGAAGATCCACCTCAACGTGTTAAGGCTGAATTTGCCAAACCATTGGTCCTAGAAGGGACTGATTTACTCCAAAGTCAGGCAAAGCGCAGGCAGCAGTGATTGCAACCCCCTCCCCACGATCCATCCCTTCGCTGAGCTCCTGACCACACATTTGCAGCTCCATCCTACAGATCCTAGTGCTTCTCAGCCAGGACCCAGGTCCAGATGCCTCAGCCCCACAGCTGCATCCTAGCCATGTCCCTCATGGTGTGGCTGCAGCATGGCCCCAGCCAGCAGACGGAGGGGTTCCTCTTCCCCAAGCATGAAAGCAGAGTGGATAAAACTAAGCCCTGGCTGGGAATAACTGGGGGGACCCTCCCTTTTTCTGTCCCCGGCATTGCACCGCCCAGCTCTCCTCCTGCGGTGGCTCCATGCATCACTATCTAGCCAAAAGCAAGACATCGGGCAGAGATGTTTCCTACACGATGGCTTTATGGAGGCGTTTGTCTGTGTAGCCCCGATCCTGCTAAAACCAACCCTGAGGCAAGCCCCCCAAGTCCTGGGTCCCTGTCCTCACTGGATGCCCACCAGCTCCGTGATGGGGGGAGCGTGGACCATCAGCTCCTCGTATCTCTGGAGGAAGAGTCGGAGCCTGGAGGCATAGGTGTCCTCGTTGTATGGCAGCTTCTTCTGCTTCAGGTACTGGGAGACGATGGGTTTGATCTGCAAAGGCAAAGGCACAGTCACCTCTGCACGGTGCTAGTACAAGTGTCCCAGCCTGAGGCATCGCTGAGCTCCCTGCAAGGCGCCCGGAAAACCCATCCCGCATGCCCAAAGCAGGGCTGGAGCACCAGCCATAACATCTTTGCGTGAAAATGAAGAGGAAGGTAGTTTCCAGTTGCAGCAACACAGCGATTCCACCCTGGCAAAATGCCTTTGCAGGGCTCTGGATTAGGTGAGATGCCCTAATGAGGCTTTTAATGAGGGCCAGCCACGCATGCTCATCACTTGCACCCATACTTACCATCATGTGCACACGCAGCCAGCTCGACGGCAGGGCTGGGAGGCTGCCACCAACTTAATTACCCCCTCCGTGCAACACACCTTTGCAGGAGGCTGGTCCTACCAGCCCCGTGAGCTCGAGCAAAGGGCATGACCTGAAACCCACTGGTGCTCCCTCTATTACTATTACTTATTTTTCCCTGTGACTTGAGACGGAAAATAAGTGCACAGCACTAAATGAGTAGAGATCCCGTGCTGAAGGGCAGCAGATGGATCTGCCTTGGGATCCCCTCGAGCCGGGGCAGTGCTCAGAGCCCACGTTTGGAACACACCCCACACCTCAGAGCAACAAGTAAGGGCACGACCAAAATTATAGGAGGTTTGCCTGGACGTTGGCTGAACCTAAAGCCAGACTGCAGCACTGGAGATACTTTCCCAAGGGAAGAGTTGGGAGGATCCCAGGAGACTGCTTCAGGCTGGAACTGGGACCAGGAGTAGGAGCAGGGAGTGGAAACTCAGGAGAAACTGGAATGGGGATGGAGGGAGGTGGGTTCGGGGCTGTTGCAAAGCAGTGAGAGAGCTCTAGCATGTCGGGGGCAGCACAGGGAGGTCTGGTGGCAGGGAGAGGAGGTGGTGGGGAGGTGGCTGGTCTCGTCCCCATGTCACCTCACAACATGTTCATCCACCCCACGGGGCCATCTCACCTTCAGGCACATGTTGTCAGAGAGGCTGGGGAAGAGGTGATGCTCCACATGGCAGCTGATGAGCGAGTGGCCGAAGGACCAGTCCAGCAGGATGTTGCGGGGCAGGTTGAGGACTCCCAGGCTCATGAGGTGGATCCGCTTGGGTTTCCGATCAGCCGCAAACATGGGGAGGCCGATGTGCTGCGAGAGAGGCAGGATGGGGACCCCGTAACACCCACCACCCCTGGCCCCTTCCCAGCAGGGCCAGCAGCGGCTCTGGCCATGTGAGGACACAAAGGTGCCGGCCAGGCTGAGCACATTTTGGGGTTTGGCTGCCAACCCCAGAGCTGGGCCACCAAGGAGCACCCAGGCTCTGTCCCCCCAGTGCACCCACACTTTGAGCCACCAGCCTCCCTCCATGCCAGGACCTGTAGTACCAGCTGCACTGACACCTGCAAACACACCAACCCCCCCAAAATCCTGCAAGCCATCGCAGAGGACACCACCTTGTGCACCCACCTGCCCTGACGTTCTCCCAGGGCCACCACTTCCCACCTCAGCACCACCAGCTTGAGCCTCCCCGTGACAACATCGGCACGAGGGAGGCAACGCTGAGCCCACTTGCCTTAAGTTGACACAAGCTCCAGCCAGCAGCGTCAGGGCTCTGTCACCAGCGCTGGGTGGTGGCTGGCCTGTCTCCAGCACCATTGGGACATCTTGGAACTTCAGGGCTTTACCTGGAATATGTTGACGTGGATGTAGGGATGGGCCAGGAGTGAGCGGGTGAGCAGCATGCAGAGCAGGGCGGACCACGGCGACTGGAAGCCCGAGATGTGGAGCAGCAGCCAGTAATGGCAGTAAAGACCCAGAAACATGCAGCAGAGGGTCCGGAGAGCTGCTTTCCACTCCACGTTCCTCAACAAATCTGCACAAGGAAGAAGAGGCAGCACATGGGAGAGGTGCTGACGCTTCCCTGCCACCACTGCTGCTCCAGCGGGCAGGCTGCCCAGTGTGCCCATGACCCTGCAGCCCAACCCATTCCTCATCTCCCCTTCCCCATCCTCCAGGCTGGCCCCAATCCCCCAGCTCTGCTGACCTGCTGGGTTCTGGGGCTGGGGCCCGGGGCCCCCCAGGGCAGTGCCCTGTGGGCTGCAGCCCTGGCAGTGGGTCCAGCTGTGCATCATCACACAGGGATTTGGATGCGTCTTCATTTCTTACAGCTTGCCAAGCAATTGTCTGCACTTTTGGCATTGTCCAGAGCTGTGTTGTTCAGCCCAGAGGGCTGGGCTTCCTCAGCCTCTTAGTATTTTCTGGGCTTTTCTCACTGATTGTTTTCTGGCACCAGTATTTCCTCCGAGTCACTGCTTTGCCCGCCTGACCTCATTACACCCCGTCCCCCACAACCCCCACAGCCCCATTCCATGTGCAGTCATCAGATGCACCCGTGCGATGGTCTGACCGGCCAGAGACCTACGTGTGACGCTGAACCCTGCTACAGCCAAGGGTCTGAAATAAAGGAGAGCAAATCCGGGGCACTTCAGGCTCGTGATGGCTTTTGCCAGAGCTTTCAACATCCAGCATAGGAAAATGCGAAGTGTTTTCTGAGCAGAAAGGAGAGACACAGCAGATGCCCTCCCCAGAGCACGTGCGGCATCGCCTGCCTTTGCTGCAGCCCTGTGTCCCACAGGCTGGCGTAGTTAATGTGATGCCTCCAAACATAGCAGGACCTTTTGGTGGGGTGAGACCTGGACAGAAAGGAGCTCACCATACCCAGCACCCCATCCCAAGGTGGCTGGGACACGTACCAAGTGCAACCAGAGGGGTTATGATGGGCACTGCGAGAGGTGCGATGAACATGTAGACATAGCGGTTCAGGAAAGGAAGCTTCCAGGTGCTGGAGTCACCCAGGCCGATGACATTGGTGTAGCCGTGGTGGATCTTCACGTGGTTGTAGGTGGCCTGCTCGACCGTGAAAGCCGAGCAGAGCTGGGAGGAATGAGAAAGGAGAGGTGATGCCTACAGCCGCAGCACCAGGGTCAGGCACTGCCTGGCTTGGGCTCACGGGAGAGGCACGCAGGGGAGATGTTCTGCACCCAGAAAGAAGCACCCAGGGGAGATGCTCTGCACCCCACAGGCTCTAAACCAGTCTGGGAATGGACTTCTTCAGAGTTAAGCACTGGAAACCATTCCCACCATTCCCCACAATGCATTGTCCTGCTCTGCAGCCCCACGGCCAAGGGGACCGGCACAAAACCCCACAGCCCAGGCAAGCCCCACAAGCAGGGACGTTCCTGGTGCTCCTGGTGCAGTGGTGCTTTTCATTTAACTCTCCCGCACATGGATCAGGAAGGGTTTGGATCCATCTTGTTCTCCAGTGGCCGTTCCTGAAGGGCTCAGGGGGTGCTGGCAAGGTGCTGATGAGACTTTTGGGGGGCTGCCACCCTTACCCCATAGCCCTGCTCACCTCGATGAAGAAGATGGCCCACACTTTGCTCCAGGACTTGGACTCGGTCAAGGCGTTGTGGCTGGCCAGGTGGCTGCCCTTCACGGTCAGGGTGTGATGCACCACGCCAAGGGTGAGGACACCCGCCAGGAAAGGGATGGCCTGGGATGACCGCAGGCACAGGAACCCTGTGGAGAAACCAGCCAGGCAGGAGCTCTGCCACGCACATGTGCTACAGCCCTCCTTGCATCTGAGCTGGGCTGGCGATGTTGCTACACCCAAACCTGCCAGCCACTGCCCTAAACCTGTTTTTCAGATGTAGTTACAGGTATTTAAACTGCCTGAACCAGAAAGCTTCCCCCCCTCCAGCTGCTCGCCATTGTGCTGAAGGTTTGCCCATTTCCAGCCATGAAGGCACTGGGTGCTGCTGGTGCCAGGTCCCATCCTGCAGCTCTGGCTGGGATCCCACTGGTGACCAGTATGACTCTGCCAGGATTTCAGCATCCCCAGGAGTTCAAAAGCAAGAGGAGGCACCAGCTGCATTTTTCTAACCATGCTGCTGGAGTCCCGCGCTCGACCGTGTCCCCCTACACTCACCATGGCTGGGGCCACTGCCACCAAAACTGCCAGGCTTTCCCAGCCCCATGGCAGGGCATGCCACTCACTGCCCTGCCCTGTGCCCATCTGCCTGGCCGCTGTCCCCTCACCCCAGGCTGTACCCTGGGTGCCACCGTCACCTGCTGTGGCTTCCCAGCAGGGTCAGAGTGCCCCATGGCACGGGGTGAAGGGGTAATTGCAGCTTTGTCGCAGGCTTAATAGGCTGCTAAATAGGCTTCCAGCACAAAGTTGTACCAACAATGCAAAAACTGTGAGGAGGCCGCAGGACCCCCCCCAGCACCCCCCTGGCTGTGGTTTAGGGGGGCTGAGCCGGGTTACCTGCTGGGAGCAGGAGGAAGCTGCAGGCGAGGATGCTGACGTCCACGCCGTGCCGTTCCCACCAGCTGCTGCTCTTCACCACCTTCTGCACCAGCTCTGAGAGCTCGGCCATCAGGGCTTCCTCATGCCGCTCTGCTTGTGGCGGGGCCCCCCTGGGTGTCACATTCCTGTCACCCAGCTCTGGCCCTGGCTCCCAGCCCTCTGCCATCGCTTCCGTCCTGCTGCCATCGGGCACCGGCGTACCCTGGAGCGAGGGGTCCCCCGTCGCCCTGAGCCGGGGGGTACTGCTGACCTCGCCGTTGACCTGCTGTCCCCTCTGCCTCACTGGGTCCCCTTCCTCCAGCGGCATCTCCCTGCCGAGCAGAGGCCACCCAGGGTGGCACCCGCAGATGAGCACCCGCAGCACCCGGACCCACTGCAGGCAGGCTTCCCGGCTCCCGCTGCCTCCGAAGGACGTGGGAAGGACAGGGATAGAAAAAAATAAACAACCCAAGGAGGATGCAGTCAGCGGAGACGGCCGGAGAGCCATCCAGCCTCCCACCCCAGGGACACCCCCTACTCACGCCAGCCCCGGCACGGTGGCTCTCCCAGCGTTGGCTATCCGTGGCGGCCAGTCCTGCACCGCACACGGTGCTGTGCAGCAACGATTTGGAGAAGGGAGGAGCAGGGGAGGACGGGGAGGAGGGAGAATGCAGATTAGCGATGGCAATAATCTGCCTTGGCGGCCCATTTCAGCGAGCAGCCGTTGTGGCGGGGCCGTGGGGAGGATGCTCGGCGGAGGGCAAGGGGAGGCGAGAGCAGCGGAGAAAGGAAGGAGTGGAAAAAAGATGGAGAGAAGCAGTGGAAACGCTGGAGGCAAAGGAGCCAAGTGCCAGAAATAGCCCCGAGAAACCCAAGCGGAGCGCTGAGGACAGGGATAGGGTTTCTCTTCTGCCGGGGAGCGGGAGCAAATGTTGCCTGTCCCACAAGGGAACCGTTTTGGGGAGAAAACCGGCCTTTTTCACAGCAGGGAGCAGGCTGTGGGAAGGAGGGGCAGTGTACGGCTGCGCAGCTGCCTGCCTCCCTGCCCAAAGCACTGCCACTGCGGAGCCGCTCAGCACCCTTCTCTATGCTGGGGGGAACGCTGAGCCCCAGGACACCTGCCAGGGACCAGGGCACCCCAAATCTGTGCCTAGCAGCCGTTGCACCCAGCCCTGACACCCACAGGGTCTCTTTTCCCTTCTGGGCTGTTTTCAGGAATTTCTTAAGAATTTTCTCCCTTTTCCATCGCTGCTTCATGACTAATCACCCAGACACAGCACAGGCTCCCCAAAAGCTTTGGGGATACCTGTGCACAGACTAGGACCTTCTGAGCCCCATTTCTTTATGAAAGAAGGCTAAAAACATGTTGTTTCTTGGTGTGGCACTGGATGTCTTCTTGCTTTGTTATTTCTCCTGACCAAAAACCGAATCAGTGCAACTGATCCTCCAAAACCTTGATGAACACTGACATCTAGCAAATCCATAGGCAAGGCTGGTTTGCTATAGCCATCACTGGGATACCCCAGCCCCAAACTGGGACAGGCTCAGCACATCACTGCAGCAGCTCACAGGGAAGAAAACCTTGCACCCCATGCCCCAGGGGATTGTCATCATACCCTGGGAAAAAAAGAATAACAATTTAAAAAATCACACCTACTGCAAAAGGGGCAGAGCCGAGGGTACATTAGAGACTGGCTGAGGTTTCATTCCTGCTGTAAGAGCTTGTATTACAAAAGATCATTTCCAGAGCCAGGGGTACTAACGAATTACAGCAGCATCTGAAGCCCAGCAAGCTGCAGGGCTGGCTGCAGCCGGCCAGCTCAGGGGTTCATTCTGATACACAGCGCAACTCTCATCACCCGCTTGCTAGCGAGGGAAGCCCGTGGCCAGGAGAGCACCCATGGGTGCTGCCGGGCCAGGGGGAGGTGGGTGTCAGACCCAAGGGATGCATCAGGTGGGGTTGCTGGGTCTGATGCCTTCGTTACCCTCATCACACCTAGGATGTCACCGTGAGGGACAGCACGGTGACGAATCTCCGAGGGTGCTGGGGCTGCTGTTCAGCAGGGCTAAAGCTGAGCAATGGTGGAGCTGCCATTGCACAAGTGCAGAACGGGGCAGAACTGGTTATGTGGTGGCAGCTGAGGAGGAGGAGGAGGTGGAGCTCAGCCCCACATCCAAGACCAACATGAGCCATCAGGATCCCACCACAGCTGGTAGGGAGCGTGCCGGTGTGCTTGGGCAGAGGCAGGCACATGGCATTGCTCGGTCCTGTGCTGCTGCTGGGACCAGGGACCACCTGGGAGAAAAGGAGAAATAATGGGTTGAAAACCATGCGGGGGAGGCTGAGTTTTGGTTTCTGGGGAAAACTGTCCAACCCCTAAGAGCCTCTTCCTTCGAGCTGCAGCAAAGGTGGGAGTCAAGATGCTCACGGCAGAGCAGCAGCCATAAAGAGAGTTTGCAATGCCACAAGGCAGGCCAGCAGATTTGGGGTTGTAGCCCTAAAGCTTCTTCCTTGCTGCCTTGCAGAGTTCCATTTTCAAAAAGAAACTTTAACCTCGATTTCCATCTGATTTTCCACCACCCACAGGCCAAGCCACGCAGTCCCACTGACCCAGCTGAGATTTTAGGGATGAAGAGAGATGCTGACTTGGCCTTTGCACTGTGGATGCAAACACCTCCAATTTAGCAGGAAAAATACGTTAAAGACTCAGAAATCCTGTAGCACGCAGCAGGGTGGCTGGAGGGGATCAGCGTAATCCCTGGAACAGCAAGCTCTTGCCAGCGGCTGCCGACCCTGCGGCCATCCCCTGCCCCAGGCAGCACGGGGGTCCCAGGAGCAGACCCCACTGCGTCCACAGGCAGCTGCCCACCCCCAGGAGCCCCAGGGATCAGGCCCCTGCCGCTGCCCTCGTCTGACCTCCAGTCCCTCTGCCCCAGGAGAGAGCCCAGTCCCAGCTGGCACCTGGAAAGGTCAAATCTGGCCCCCAGGGTGGTCCTCCCATGTCACTGCCCCTAAACAAGGGGAAAACGGGCCATTTTAGCATGGCACAGGGACACACATGCCAGGCTGGCAGGACACAGCAGCCACAATCCCTCCCCACTGATCCCTCTGAGGTTCCTCCAGCCCATGGGGCAGAGCCCACCGCAGCCCCCAAAGGGACCTTTCCCAGCCCCAAATCCAGGAGCTGTTTGCAAAAGTTGCAGTATTTGCACCCCAGGGCTGGGGGGGGCAGGGGCAGAGCCCTCTTGGCAGCCCCTCCATCCCTACAGACACCTGCCCTGTGCACCCTCCTCCTCCTCCTGCCCCGGGGAGGAAGGAGCAGGCTGCAGGAGCTAGCAGTGGGGCACCATCAGCTCCCCTGGTGCTGCAGCCGGACACCCCAAAACCACCATCCCCTTTCCCCTAGCATCACCAGGGCTGCAGAGATTCACTTTTTTAATACCTGGGTTTGGGTGGGGTTTCCCCCCCCCTCTTTCAGGCCAAGCACATTTGAGTAATTAACTTAATGAGGGATTAATTACCACCATCTCCTTCCCAGCAGGGAAAGCTTAAACACTGACCTCTTTGCCTTTGGGGGTCTGGCAGAGCCACGGGGTCCTCAAGAAGGAGAAATGTGTGTGTTTAACACCTCACCCCAGTCCTCCTCTGAGCCTGACGGCCGAGCCAGCAGCTCCATCTGCAGGCAAAGCCCTGTCTCCATCACCCCAAAAGCAGCTCAGTCCCCCCAGATTCAGGCCCTGGCACAAGGATGCTTGGCACATCCCAGGCTCCATGGCCAAGCAGCTCCCACTGCTGCTGCCGGGCCGGGAGCCCAGCTCTGGTTCCCACTCACCCACCCACAGTGGGGCTGCCCCACAGCCAGCCAGGGCACCCCAAACCCTCCATCCCTAGGGCTGTGGGTTGCGGAAAGAGGGAAGGACGAGTTCGGGAGCCTCGGGGCAGGCACAAGAGGGAGTTGCAGCTCCGTGCAATGCTGCTCTTGCTGTCATTTTGCCAAAAGAGCGGGATGCTCCCCACCGGGCAGGTGGGCTCCCAAAAGGCGAGACCCAGCCTGACCCGTGTGCTGGGGCGAGGAGCTCTCAGCGGGTGCCGGGGGTGGCACAGCCAACAAGCCCCCACCCATGGGGTTCAAAGTCCCCTCCCAGGGACCAAGACCTTGGGTGCAGCCCCAGCCTACCTCCAAGCTCCAGCGGTGCCAGGCTGGGATGGGGCTGGCAGGGGTGGCGAGGTGCCGGATCCGTCTGGGGCCATTCAGCAGCCCACGTGTTCCCAGCCCTGCTGGGACGTGGCATGTTTTTAACCTTAAATAAGTACCCCCCTGAGATGTCCCGTTGTTTGCAGGGCACAAAGGGCCACTTTGGGTGATGGAAAACTTCCTGCTTGTGCTTGGCAGCTCTGGGAAGAAACTGGATCCCAGTGCTGGCTAATCTGGCCGATCTGTTTGTGCCAGGCGGCACGGTGTGGACCAGACTGCTGCGAGACAGAGCAAGCAAAGCCATGCTGCCCTCTCCCAGGTCATGCATGGGCTGCCAGAAAGGCACCATGGACGGAGGCCAATGGTCTTATCCAGGCTTTGTGTTGGTCCAGTGCCACCTTGCACTGCCCAGCACCTCGGGCGGGAAGCGGCTAAATGACAGAGCCCCACAAAGGGCACTGCCCAGCCAGAAAGGGGGTGCAAACACCACACCCCCAGTGTCATTCACACCATCCTTTGCATTGCTGCCGTATTTTTCTCATCCCTGTTTGACCCCCAGATGGGTGCTGGGGGGTCGCACGTGGGGAATGGCTCTGTTAGCCCTCAACGATGCTCACTTTGGGGTGAGAAGAGCTGGGATTTACCTACCAGCAGCAGCCAGGTATGGAGACATCAGCTTAGCTCTTTGGTGCTGCAAGATTTAGGGGCCACATGGCATGGCAGGATCTGAGCCCTCCCAGCTCTGGGGATGGGACGATGGTTCTCCAGGTCCTGGCCAGGCCAGCATGCTGCTGTGCCGCAGGGATGGACCACAAGCATCCCCCACCTGCAGAGCAGGGATGGACCCACAGGACTGCCTGTGCAGAGTGGGAGGCTCTTCCTTGTGTGGGGTTGGACACATGGCTGGTACAAGCTAGACCATGGAGGGGCATGCAGCCACCTTCCTTCTGCCCTTTTCAGTAGCTGTCTGCAAACACAAGAACCCTGAAGCTCAGGGACAAGCCCTGGGTGTCAGTCCCTGCCTTCCCAAGGCTGCAGGGCCAGGTGAGACCCACAGCAGCAGCTGGTGCAGGAGGTTTATTCAAAGCCAATTGCACAGGAAAACCAAACCCAGCATAAAGTCCAGGCTGAGCCCTTGGACATTCCTGCCCAGGGCTCAAAATCACAGCACCAAAACCCATCCTTGCCCATGAGCACCCCAAGTGCCTCCAGGGACTCGCTGCACATCCACCACCAGCCCTTTCAGCCACCGTCACTGGAATATCCCGATACCGTACCCAGACTGTGTTTTCAGTTTTATATATCAGCAGTGAATAAAGCAGTTGTCATCCACCCCCTGCTCCAGCCTGGCTTAATTTCCAAAGCCTGGCTGGAGGTGTCAACTAATCACAGACTTCCTCCACTTAGCAGCTCAGGGCGAAGGTAATCACTGGTTTGGGTGCCTCTGCTCTTGCCCGGACCGAAACTGCTTGCCCCCACCCCTCGGTCCCTGGCGTCACTGCCTGGCCTGGTGTTACCCAACACGGGCGCGCGGTGGAGATGCCACGAGCTCTGTCCCACTCCGCTTGAAAATGTCAAGCCTGCTGCCAGCGGTGCCACCAAGGGATGGTCAAGCCCTCTTGCCCACCAGTCTGGCAGCTATTCTGCAACCCCGGAGGACTGGGGGGTCCCATCCTGGCAACGATGGGTCCCAAGGAGTGAACCAGCCATCACTCCAATGCCAGTCATCAGCCAGCGATTGGAAAAACGTTCCTGGGCACAACGCTGCACCTCCAGTCATCAAAAATGAAATAAATTTTCACTTGTAACCACAGCACTGGCCAACCCCAGCCCCCCAGCTCTCAGGTGCCCTCCTGGTCCCCAAGCCAGAGCCACCAGGGCCATCCATGCACGTGTTCCCGTGGGCAGGCACCCAACCCGGCAGCTCCCCGGCAGCCGCCCACACGAAACTTTTACCACTCGGTGCAGGCAGGGTAACTCCAGGCTCCATCCTCTGCCCTCTCTAGGAAAGAGGGATGTTCCCAACCTCCTCAGCACGTGGAGGGAGGATGGGGACCCTGGTGAGGTTGTGCCAGGGGGGATGGCACTGCCCGGCACTCGCTGCCTCGGGCTGATCTGCAGCCGAGCAAGGGCTGTTTGCCAGGGTGCCTCCGTGCCACTATCCACAGCTGCTTTTCGGGGCCAGGTCTCCATGCCAGCTCCTACCACTGGCGTCGCAGGTCAGAAGGGAAAAGGGAGGGGAGGGAGGGGAGGGCTCAGGGCCAGGACCCTCTTGCCTTCTGCCCCAGCAGTATTTGGATACGCTCTGGCAGGCCTGTTGCACCTGCCCAGTTTAAGAAACCAGAGCTAAGGTGGGCGCAGACCAGTACCTGTGTCTTGACTCCATCGCTGCTCTCTGTGGGATCAGGAGACGTTGAATTCATGGAAACCAGGAACTCCTGCAAGACAGAAAGCTCCCTGCTCATTAAGAAGCCCATGCACAGCTTTAATTGGCAAAAGGAGAGGTTGCACGATGCTGCCCCTCCACCTGGGATGGGCACTACCCTCCGCCGGGCATGGGACTGTGCTCTGCCTCAGCATCGGCTCTGCCCTGGCCCGGCGGGTCGGTACCACCCTGGGTGCCAACAGCAACCGGGTGCCGTGGTCCCGGGCAGGTGCCGGATCCCACGCTGCTCCTGCCAGAGGGGAAGCGAGGGCAGCCGGAGCGTGATGTAACCTGCCGTGCCTGGGAGGCAGTGCCTGGAAGGGAGTGAGCCGCCCGGCTGGGGTGGGAAGCCAATGCGCTGTGTCACTCCTTCGGGCTGGAAATTTGGTCGGGAGCCAAATGGCTGCCCAAATCCAGCTGGACTCCAAGAACGCACACCCGTCTCCCCAGGTCTCGCACAGCTCTAACCTACTTCCCCGCTTTCGGCTGCTGAGGGGAGGTGATGGTTGAGCTGAGGGGCCCGGGAGAGGGTCCTTTGTCCCAGCTCTGTCCAACAAAGGCGGCTCCATCTCCCTGCCAGGCTTGGGCACTTGTGCAGCCAATACCCCGTGTGTCCACCCTGCCCTTTAGATATGGGGCAGCCCCCAGCCCCGGACAAGGGGGACTGATCTTCTGGGGCTCAGCTGTCCCAAGCCCACCTTCCCTGGGGAAAAGCCCATCCTTCCCTAGGGAAGGGCCCATCCTTCCCAGTGGGCACAAGCAGCCCACTCGAGCCCTGCCGAACTTGCCTCCTGCAGGTGCCACCACACCGAGGGCAGCTTTTGTTTCTCCTTCAAGGTGAGCTCCCAGATGCACCCTGCCAGCCAGAGGGATAACTCACACACCGCCTGGCAGCTATTTCATCAGCACGGCCGGACCCATAAAACCAGTTAGCTTGGAAAAACAGGGACTCTTCTAATGATACCTTTGGAGCAGTGGTGCTCCAGATCCCAGTCCACCAAGGGAATATCTGGAGGAGCCTGGAGGAGGTTGCGGGTCGGCTCTGGCTGGCAAGCGGCTGCAGCCCCAGCCCTGCCAGGAGCACCGGGCAAAGGAACCATCCTCCAACCCCAGTGCCCAAAAACTGGCATTTTGCAGCCTCCTAGGAAAACGCAAACACCGGGAAAGCTGCTAATCCCGCAACCAGTTTTGCCACAAAAAAAAAGTCTCCCCAGCCCCATTCCTCCCACTTTCCCCCTCCCACCATGAGCCGTTGCAGGCAAATCCAAGCTGCTGCTCCTTAATCCCAGCCTGGGGAAGCTGGAGCCACCCTGACCCAAGCAGCCTCACTGGTGCATTTTATTACCGACTTCATCGAGGCCCCACTGGGATCGGGGTCAGCGGCAGCCGGAGCTCACTGGCAGGAGGGCAAAGTGGGGCAAAGCGAAAGAGGGAGGAGGCCCATGAAAAAAAAAAATAGGGCTTAGAATAGAAACGAGGTTAGGGCTAAACTGTGGGTGGTAGGAGCTGTCGCAGCACGTAAAGCTGGCTGCCACTGCCAGCCCAGGGAACCTGGGGGGCCCTGAGCCATCATCAGCATCCCTCACCATCACCTGCAGGGATGCCCGTCTGCCAATTCTGGGAGTCGCTGGGCTGGAGGGCACAGGAGGAGAGGGGTGCCAGGTATGAGCCTGGGTGCAAAATGAATGAGAACTCAGCCCTCAATCCATCCTAAACCAATCCTTTCATCCTGCAAGGGCTCTTGTGGTCCATCAGACAACCTTGCTTCAGGACTGCCCTTTTGGAGGGTCCTTGCTGCCCCAGGAGAGCCACATCTGGGACAGCTGGACAGGGACTCAGTACTTCTGCAGAAAAAGTAGGTTGTTTTTTTTCTCCTTTCTTCCTGAATGGGAAAGGAACAATCAACAATGAGCCAAGCGTAGCACAAGGTGAGATAAGACCCACCTCCCATGGCACTCACAGCAACAGGGCAAGTGTCACCGGGCACTTGGCACAGCCTGGAGGGTTCCCCCAAAGTGCACAGAGGGCTCATGAGAAGCCACCAGCACCGCCCTGGCACCTGGCAGCCCAGAGAGCCCACGGGCAGCTGGATCCGCTGGCAAATGCAGGAGCTGTTGCGTGACCCTGTCCTAGGCTGGGCTGTGGCCAGCTGGAGCCAGACAGGGAGCTGATAGCGGGATTTACTGAGCGAGGCGGGAGGTGGTTCTGGGAATAGCCCCACTGCCTGGCACAAGCCCACTTCCAGACCAGGATGTTGCCTTCCGGTACGTGGCGTAGGTGATGCCCTTGGAAAACTGGGCAATCTGTTGGTGGAGAGGTGACTAAGACTCATGTTTCATTGGAAAAAGGCGTGAGAACAGCCTCCTTGGAGCTGATGGAAGATCCCCATGGAGCGCTAGGTTCAGCCTGCACATGGCCTGATGGCTTTCCCCAGCCCACAGACCACTTGTCACCCAGGTTTTCACCCCATCTGCTCCAGATTGGGAAAAAAAACCTGGTCAGCCACGGCAAAAAATATGCCCATGACCTCTGTTTCCCCCAAACAGCAGGTCTCCCTTTCCTATAGTGAAAAGTCCTGTGGTCAACAAAATCACCTTTCCAGAAAAGTCCACAGCGCTATCACGAGTGGGTTCCTGTGCCCATCCCTGCCCCACTGAAGCGCCAGTCTCCTTGCCCTCAGTCCCTTGGGAAGGCTCTGCTAGTAGCAGGGCTGGTGGGGAGCCGGGGTGGGGACAACATCTAGGGTGAGGTGGCAAGTCCTGCCAGCTCTCCCTCCTTCTTTATATACCAATTCATTTTGGAGAACAAACAGTGTAAAAAGGTGGGGTTTTCTTTTTAGCCTTCAGTCCCAACATGGCCTTATCGTGCTGTCAAGGCTGGGTCGATTCTTGGCATCATCTGTTCCTGGGGTGGTGAGAAAGAGAGCTTATGGTTCCCTTCGGAGAGGAGGGCACCCATCCTGTGTCATCTCCTCCAGCTCCTGGTGTCCGTGGGATGCCTGGGGAGGGCTGGGGACCTGCTCGTCCCCTGCCTGGCATGGAAAGCCACCCAGGAGGCACCTGCAGCACCCAGCCCCTTCACCTTGAGCAGGGTCAAACCAGCCCCAGCTCGGGGACACTGTCCCTGGCCACATCGCTGGTGCTCCCTGGGGAAAGGCGGTTCGAGCACGTGGCATTCCTGCCCAGCGGAGCTGAGCGCAGCCCCGGGCCGGGTGACTAACGCCTTCAGCCAGCTGTCTGGAATACCGGGGGCTGATCTATCACCTGGTGCCGGCAGGCAAGGAGGCGTGCTGCTCCGCTGGCACCCAGGGCCCATCTCGGCTCTTCCAAAATGCCTCCTGGGGAGGGTCAGAGAACCTCTCCCTGCTCCTGTGAATGGGGCTGACCCAGCTCAGCACCATGTCCCAGCGCCATCCAGGCTCCCTTGCTCTTCTGTGCCCTCTCCCACTCACTCACTCCAGGCAAGTGGTCCCCCTGCCCTCCTCCTGCCATGGCCACCAGGCCATCAGCCAGGGACACTGCTGTCCTCCACCTCAGCCACCTCCAGGCACAGCTCCTGGGCACATGGACACCACCAGACCATCTTCACTCCTCTCCAGGTTGGCTTTTGCCCCTCTATGGGTGCTGCTCAGTCACACCATGCTCCTCCAGGAACGCTGTGCATCCTCTGTGGGTATTGCTCTGGGGTGCCACGGCTACCCAGGGCTTTCGTGAGGGATGCCCCGCACAGGGCAGGGGGCCGGGCTGTCCCCAGGCTGTCCCCATTCCTGCAGGCGTTATCCCGCAGTTGGAGCAGGGCTCCTGTCACAGACATGCCGATGCTGCTGCCAGCACCCTGCCCGCACAGGCTTGTGTAACCTCTTACGTCAGGCAGCGCTGGGCCACGGCCGAGCCAGCTCCTGCTTCTCTCCCTGCCTGTGCTGGCCCTGGGGACCAAAGCTCCAGTGTCCCTCTCTCTGGAGATCCCTGCACCTGCTGGGTGCCCCATGGGCCCCACTGCCCAGCAGCCTTCCCATGGGGATGCTGGCAGGCACTGTCACCTGGTCCCCACTGTGACCAAAGGATGCTTGTCCCCCACCTCAGGACCCTTTGGGGCACAGTCCTGCTTCACAAGGAGCAGCCTTTGCCATTGTCTTCAAAAGCAACAACAAAACAAAAAAAATGTGTGTGGGGGGGTGTTTTTATGCTTCTCCCAGGAAAAAGGGGGCAGGATGGGGGGCAGGATGCGGCCAGGGCTGTTCCCTGGCCAACAGAAGAGACAAGTCCAGCAGAGCCTGACGGGTGCCCAGAAAGCCTCCACCTCCCCAGCCATCCCTGCCCTGCTTTCCAAACCCGACTGGCTGGGTTTTGGGGTGCTGGAGTTGTGCCAAAGCACCGGGCCAGTGGGGCGAAGGCATTCCCTGGCACCGGAGCGGGCAGGACACCACGCCAAGAACAGCACATGCTGCTCACTGCCCCTTCCCAGCCCCCAAAACATGAGCAAAACCCCTGGGGAGATGTTGTCTGGGGGTGCAACCAGTGAACTGGCTCATGGCTGCCTGCCAGTACCCTCGAGGGCTGTGCAGCACCCACAAAACCCACAGCGAGGGTCCGCATGCCCCTGGGCATGAGTGGCCAAGCCCATCCGCTGCTGTCGCTGCTGTCGAGCTGCCAGCGTTGCCCCTTGGGCATCGCTTTTGGGTTGCAAAGTGCTGCAGGGTTTGCTTTGGTGCTCAGTGCTCTTATGTAAGGAAGTGGGAGAGAGGTGGGGATGAGCCTTGCTTTATAGGTCAGAAAATGGAGGTGCAGGGCAGTTAGGGGATTGGGCTAGGTCAGCCCATGAGTCAGTGGCAAAGGAGGGACCGGCGCGACGGAGGCTTTATTAGCTGATGAGGGGTGGAGCAAGGCTCCACAGGCAGGCGAGGAGCCACGCCGAGACACGGCATCGACGGAGCAGGGTCTCGCTCTCCCACCCGGCACGTCCCCCAGCACCCCAACCTGCCGGCGATGCTCCCCCAGCCCCGCTCCTCCTCCTCCTCGCCGTGTCCCTGAGGGGTGGCCGAGCCGCTCGCCCCCCACCACAGCCCCGCACTCACCCCCGGCGCAGCCAGGAAGGCGGTGATGGAGCAAGGTCAGTGAAACAGGTTTCTCCTCCTGGGTCCCTCGAGCAGGCGTCCTTCCCCATGCGGGCTGGGGAGCTGCAGACTTGTTGACAGCGGCTCTCGTTAGCTCGGTTATTGAGTGGGGCTGAGGGCTGGGCTCTCAGCGCTGCAGGTAGCGGCTCAGATGGGGCTACAGCTGCCCCATGCATCTCCCCGCACCTCCCCAGGTGGGTGGCTGTGCTGCTCAGTCTCCCCTGGCCCTGTGGGACCCCACGGGAGACCCCCGCTCCGGGAGGTGCGCTCCAAAACACCAGCGGGGCCAGGATGGCTGAAATAACGGGTATTGGTGTGGGAGCTTTGCTGTGCCAGGGATCCACAGGGGTTTGGGACCCCGGTGCCGTAGCCCCCAGTTGCCCCCGGGTGCTGGCACATCAGCTGAGCAGCCGGTGCCAGGCTCAGGGGTTGTTTGTGGCTGTGGAGAAGGGCCAGGCTAGGAGGTTTATCATAACAGAGGTAAAAGGCAATGCCCAGGCCAGCTGCCAGGAGCCTTCCTCTGCCCCCATCAAGCCTTTCGCTGTCTTGCTGGAGTTCTCACACGCTCCTCTGTGCTTCCCACCAGCGCTGCCCACGGCCGATGGCACGGCACGCCAGGGACAGGGAAATGCAGAGGTCAGCCGTCCCGTCCATGGGCACATTTCCAAAACTCAGCCGGAGAGCCCGGGGCAGTGTCCTGGCAGGGCAAGCGTGGGCGAGGGTCCCCGTTGCCAGCGCTGGGTTTTGCTGTGACATGACCGCGCCAGCCAGGCTCTGCTGCTGCTTCTCAGCGGTGAGATAATGGGTGGGGAACAAAGGGATGTTGTGGCAGCCAGATCTGTTCCTGGCACCTCCTGCGAGGGCAGAGCTCGTCCTTGGGTGAGAGCAGCGTCGTGTTGAGCCCAAGGCGCTGCTGGCAGTGCCTTGCTGCAACCTCCACCTGGGCACCGGCAGGTTGCAGCCTAGCCAGAGCCGGGAAGGGGATCCCAGGGAAATACATCCCCACCACGGCTTAAACGCTTGCGTAGGACTTGCTGGCTGAGTTTAGGTGGTTTCTGGGCTGGATCCCCTCCTTGCAGCCCTGCACTGGCTGCTCCAGCCTAGTGCAGTACTGCATGGGGTCGGGTGGTCCAGCCTTTGCATGGGTATCTCCTCCGGTGACGGCTGCTCCTGGTCCCACCAGGACCTTCTGGGCTGGGAGAGCACTGGTAAGTTGGAGCTTGGTGTCCTGCAACAGGAAAATACAGTTGTTAAAGTGCATCCTAAAAGGTTAAAACTTAAACACAGATCAGGGAGCAAGAGCAGTGGGAAGGCTGTCCCTGTCCCTCCAAAAAAGTGAGAGAACGAGGAAAGCTGGGATCGCTACCCTCAGAGCTGCCCCGGGGCCCAGGCTGGCATCGCAGGGCTCTGCCAGGAGCATGGGCTCCCGGTGCTCCAGGGCAGGTGGTGCATCTGGCCCCACGCCAGCCGAGGGTCCCACTGTCCCTCCGGTGCCTTTGCCACCCAGTTTTCTCCCAGCAAAGCATCCAGGGCAGTGTGCACAGGCTGTCCGGTGCACCAATCGTGCAGTGCCGGTGTTTGCTCCATCCGACCGCATGGTCTCAACCAGCAGTACTATGGAGGAGCCGGTGCTGGTGTTGTTCCATATACATCAGGTTTCCCATCACCGTCACCTTTGGGACCCTCATCCCCCCGCTGCTGAGCTGGTCCCTCGCTCACGCAGGAGATGCCATGTCGCTGGGGGCTGTTCAGAGCTGCTCGGTGCCCTCACCCCAGCATGTGGAGCGGCACAGAGCCAGCTTTGTCGCTGGGGTTGGAGTTGAGCCCCCCTAGAACACAGTTCCCCATCCTCACCGCTGGTTTCAGGGCCATGCCAGCGGGAGCCAGTAGCCCGGCTGTCTTGGGGGACCAGGGATTTCAGCAGCTGAGGACAGAGATCAGGTGGTGCCTGTGCTTGGAGCACACTTATCCCCAGCAGCGCTGTCAGTGCTCAGTGGGATGAGTCCAGACTAACACCACATCTTCACCCCAAGCAAAGGTCCCCCCAGCCTGAGGTCCCCAGCTGTGAGCCCTTAAATCCCTCCCTCTCTCTGTGCTGGTGGGGCAGGAGCCTGGGAGAAGACATCTGGCTCTTCCCACTCCAGGTGACCCTGTAGCTGCCCCATTAGCCTCCATCTCACCCATCTTGAGCACCGAGGGGTCCTGGGGGGGTCTCGTGGTGGCGGCATTTCCTTGCATGCTTCTGCAGAAACAGCTCCATACCCCTGCTGAAGCTGGAAAAGGTTAAGGCAGCCACAAGTCCCCAGTTACAGAGCAAACCCACGCTCTGGCCCTGCACCGAGTCCCGTGGGAGGTGCTGCCCTGCTCCTGACCCTCATTCAGCGACAGTCAGGGATTTTAACTTAACACCCAGGAGGGAGCGTGTCCCTGCCTTGAGTAAAGAGCTTGCCTGCTCCAGGCGCTGCAGGCAGATGGGCCCGGGGCACCAGTGATGCCCCACACCTTGCTCTACCCCAGCTCCCCCCCAGGGATGCTCAGTGCCATCTGCAGGTGCATCCCTGTGCTCCTCCAGCCAGCCTGGCTGAGAGCAAACTGGGGTGATGTGTACCTGAATGATGGGTACCAGGGGGCTCGCTCCAGCCTGAGATACTTGGCAGAATCCACAGCATTGCCAGGTATTTTGTTAACATTTATGAAAATAGTTTGCCCTGTTAATACCTAAAGCCAGCATTAAAAGAAAACAACTCTCCACTCCTCCTGCTTTCCCGAGCCGCTCCACGGCTCGCTCTCAGGGAGGGCATGCTGAGCTGTGTTCGTGTTGCTGCCTTTCGGGGCACTTTGGTTTTGGGAACAGCCACAGAGGGTCCCAAAAGCTGTTGCAAAGCCCCTGTGAGGTGCTGCATCCAACCCAGGCTGTATTAGTGCCGTGTCCAGCCCTGCGCTTGGCTGCCAGGGGCACCGTGCAAGGCATGGCCAAGCTAGAATGTGCCGCCGATGGTCTGCATGGATCCCCTTCCCGCTCGTCTCCATCCCAGTCATGGCCATCCACCTTCCCTCAGCTGCGCGTTACTCAGCCGCTCGGCCAGGAAGTGAATCCCTGGCGGGATGGGCAGGAAATAGTTAAGCAAGTGGCATGCAATGTCCCCTGCTGATGTGGCAGGTCCTGGACCCCAGCGTCACTCTCGATGTGGGCACCGAGGCTCTCACCAGCTCTAGGTGAGGCTGGAGGAGAGGAGCATCAGGCAGGGCTGAGGACTAGGTGCTCCAGCCCAAGGGAGATGCCTCCCCATGGTTCTCTCTGCCTGTAGGACCTACCTGGTGTCCTGCAGGTGATGTCCTTTCTCGGTGCCCATGCCAGTCCCGTGTGGCGTGGCTGAGCACACCTGTCACCCAAGGGGAGCAGCCCATAACCCCGGTGATCCTAGCAGCCTGGGGGAAACAGCTGCATCCTGCCCCGGGCCAGCCAAGGTACCCAGCAGCCGAGCAGGGATGCTGCCACACTCACTTGGCGCCTGCAAACCTGCATCTCCAAGAGTGCCGCTGCACACCCTCCGTCATCCCTGAAAGCCTCCCCTGCCTTTCTCCCTCCTCCAGACCATGGTCTGGGGGCCCAGCCAGCTCCTAAGGACAGGGAGACAAAAGCACCTGAGTGACAGCGAGCGCCAACACACCCTGCTCGCAGCAGCCGCATGGGGATAAGGGCAGGGCCTGTGCATCGGCATCACTTTTGTGAGCGATGCTCCTCCAGTCGAGGAGCTGGGGTGTCTGGCTCAAGGATGGGGTGTCCACGCTGTGGCTGGACCGCTGGCACAGCCCCTTGGCCTCTCTCCGTTCCCTACACACCACATCCTGCACCACCAGGGACACGGAAATACATGTCCAAGCTGAACCCAGGGGACTGGTTTTGCTGGGAAGCCTGATTTAACACAGGCATGGGGCACTTTGGTGTTTGTGGCTTGGCGTGTTAAGGGACACAAGTCGCCAAGATGACATGGTCCCTGCCAGGGAGATGCTGCCATCCACCGCCGTGGTGCCTGCGGGACCTGCGCCGTGTCCAAGCGCCCAGGCACCGCGGGCAGGTACGATGGCCAGTGTTTGCTCGTTGGCGGCACCAGGTCGGGGAAACCTGCCGCCTGGCTCGGTTTCTGTTTGGGAGGATATTTAAGGGTGTTCTCCAGGGTGTGCCAGCCCTGGCCTCCACCCTGCTTTCACAAGCATGCTCTCCGAAAGGAGCTTGTTGTTCTCGGCTATGGAGCAGATACAATTAGCACCAGCAAGGTTTCCCCGCGGAGGCTGGGCTCTATGTGATGCGATGATCCATCCAGTGATGGGGCCCATCTGTGCTGAGGACCTGGGGGCAGCCGAGGACCCAGGGACAGCTGCGTCCCCTTCCCATGCACAGGGCAAGCGGTGCCTGGCTCCATCATGAGCCTGGTGGGATGCAGCAACCCAGGTGGCCGGGGAGAGTTGGATACTAGGGGATGTCTCCTGGGCTGGGGGGTTTGAACACCCTATCCTGCGGCGGCTCTGTGTCCATGCTTCATGGGAGATCACCTGGGTGGAAACTGAGGACCAAACCTAAAGCCAAGTGACAGGCATGAGCCCAAAGAACAGGCGCTTGCTCCGGGGCTGCCGGTGCCTCTGATGGCCACCCCCATGCCCACAGATCATCCTCCTCAATCCACCCTGGGGCAGCCGTGAGCCCATCTCTTGGGCTGTGCAACACTGTGTTGGTGCCACAGCTCAGTTCTGGTCTCTCCCTGCAGTGGTGGGGGTGACCATGCTGGGCTTGGGGCTCGGCAATCCCAAGCGGCACTTCTGGGCTTGATCTTAGCTGTGCAGGGATGTGTCCTGTGGCACTTGGGTACCGTCACATCACCAAACCTTTTCACCGGCTCTTTGGAGGAAAGACAAGTTGGGAGAAGGGATCTCTCAGGTCAGCATCAGCCCAACATCAGCAACTGCTTGGGTGCTCCTAAGCAAAAGGCAAAGTTTGGGAGTGTGCAAACCCCAGCTGCCCGGCAGCCCCCCAAACACCTGCCGCAAAAGGCTCCAGTAGGTGCAAAGCCAATAGATCCACTTCTTTGTCATCCGCTGGGATAAACTGGTCCCCATTGTACTGGAGTGACAGCAATGCGAGCCAGGGCAAATCACTCGTGTGTCCGGCACAAACCCAAAGGCACAACTCATCCCCAGGGGAACTGGAGCTGGGAGCTGGACCGTGGCGGGCAGCCAGCGTTCTGCCAGTTATCCAGAGCAAGAGCAGAGGGCTTGGATGAGGTCACACACGTGCATGAGGAAGGAGGTGAATGTAGCCACCATAACCTCACCTGAAAATTGGCCTCAGGTCCTGCTCACAGCAGGACTCGGCAGCCGTCCAGCCGCATGGCATCCCCGCTGCCTCGCAGCCCCAGTGGGCTGTGGGTCCCATCCTGCTCTCCCAGGCCCAGTCCCGGCAGAGGGAGCTGTGACATTAGCGAGCTGAGCCACCGCTCTCCCTGCTGGGATGGCAGCCCCGGGCTTTGGAGAGGGACCAAAGAAAACAGTGCTGGGGCCCTGGCGCCGTGCAGCCTTCATGGAGAACTCGCCAACTCAGCACATCTGAGCGCTTGCCCTTTTGCCTGGAAATCAAGCCAAGAGTTATGCAGAATTTGTCATTTCAAATATAAAAGCACTTTCAGCTCTAAAAATCGCTTAAAAAACCTCCTTCTCAGTTTGCATCGGTGCAGAAAGACCTTGAGCCTTCAGTGCAGCCCTGGGTTTTAGCTGATGTTGGAGCATCTCTGTGCAGTGGCATGAGGCTGGGACCCCACACTTCTTCTGGTGGGGCTTCAGCTGCTTGAGGGGCAGTAGGACAGACAGCCACCTTGCAAAGAGTATTTCTTGCTTGCAAAGGGTATTTCCCCCTTCCCCCCCACCCTCCCACCCCCCCAGGACATGCATAGGGAGCAGTACAGCTTCACACCAAACAAATCCCCATCCTCCAAACAACAAAACCACAGCCTCCGCAGCTCCAAAGGGACAAGCGTGGTCCAGATCTGAGCCAGACCTGGGGTGAGCACATACAGACTGCCAGGAGTCACTGTGCTCAGGTCATTCCTTATCATTTGCATCCCTGAGATAAGGCTGGATAAGCAGTACCAGTAACAACATGCAGCATTTCTCTGATCTGGCAGTTTGTATGACAGCCTGAACAGGCACATTACCAGCACCCTGTGGCAAGGGGCTGTTGACTCTCTCCCATCATGGTATGTCACTGCCCAGGTCGCCATCCCACTGCTGCATCCCAGAAACACTCCTGCTGCCTGGGAGCCAGCCCTAGATCATATATGTAAAATGGTGCAGTGGAGCTGAGGGCTTAGAAAGAGAGCGCAATGGTCAGCAAGAGCTGCAATGGGTCTGTGCAGAACACCTAACACCACGGTTCAGAACTGCATTTTGAGCACCGATGCATTGGGGATGCTTGGAAGAGGCTCTGGGCTGCATCCCAGTTCAGTCCTGGGAAGATCCTGGAGGTGAAAGTCAAGGTGCTTCACACAAAATGCTGATGCAGCTCAGTGCCCTAGAGAGATGGGACAGAAACACTGCCTCCGTGGGACAGCCATTTGACCGCTGGAAGGCAACTACTGACGTGTTCAAACCCCCATCTTCATTTTGGATTGCTGTCCTCAGGACAGCACAGGCTGGACTCACAAACATGCTGACTAAATTCAGGGCTGGCTCGTCGGAAGCTGAACTGCCCCAAGTCACGGTAATCAAAACTCCCTTCCAAAAACACAGCATCAAACCACGCAACTGAGAACCAGGAGAGAGAGCAGGACTCTCCATCCCTCTGCTCCTCCAGCCCAAACCCCAAATCAACCACTTGCTCAAGAAAGAATGGATTGTAATTATTTATTTTGGGTCCCTTTGAAAATACCATCATGTATCTCCTTCTGTCCATGGCTTCATGTGGTCTCGCAGCCTGCGATGGCACAGTGTCCTAGACAGCTGTGCAGCACACTCTTCCTCCAGCGAGCAGGCAACATTCATCCCTTCAAGGTTGGCAGGTTGGAGCTGCCTGGTCCGATCTCAGCAGTCATCCCTCTGTACCAGACACCGCCCGGGAGCATCGCACAGACAGGGAGCAGAGCGAGGGAGCAGGAGAGCAGTCCAGAGGGACTGGTGGGGATGGCTGTAGCTTTCAGCTGCGCCAGGAAGGGAGTCTGGCTTATGTTTTCTGGCAACTTAGAACTGGGTTTGCTTCTCGATCATTAAAAAAAAAAAAAAAAATTAAAAAAAAAATGATGATGCTCCTATCTGCAAAGGGAAAGAGAAAAATCCATCAGCACCCAGAGGATCCCAGACTGAGCTGTAATGAAAGCCTGTAAAACCAGCAAGAAGCACGCAGATATTTGAAGGCTGGGAAGCCCAAGCAACAGAGTGGATTGGGGCATCAGTGGATATGACAGTGGGGAGACCCACACTAATGGCAGGCACATGGTCCTTCCAACCAAACCAACCAAACCCTGGAAACACCATAAAACAGCAACAACTCCAACCCAGATATGCAATCTCCAAAGGTCTGAGTAAGATCTCAAGCATTTGGGGAAGGATTCCCAATGCCGCTGAGCACTGCCGTCAGCCTGCTCCCACTGGGAACTGTGGTTGATTTCCTAACGCTTCCAAACGGCAAAGAGTCAAGACAAGCCTGAGCGTGGCTGAAAATCTCAGCTACAGGGACTCAGAAGGATCAGACCACAGAGCAGTCTGCATTCATATAGGTTATGAAACCAAACAAGGGCTTTACGTCCTGCCCAGCCACATTAGAGCTGTTGAGTAACGAACTAACACTATTGCCACCTCTTCGAACTCCCATCATTTCCACACAAGCAGGAATTTGCCCACACACGGAAGCCCTGAGATTACCTGGACTCCTACTCTTCCAACTGGGCTGAAAACAAGACTTTACATTGTCCACAACTCCACCTGCTCAAGGGTTTAATTCTCCTACTTACAGTTCAGTGTCTACAATGACATCTGGCTTCTCCAGAGTTTGTCGTCTCCTCTGAACGGCATCCACAATCTTTTTCCTGGGGCCCAACGGGATATTGATGCTCTTCAGGTCATTGTCTGAACACAGCATGAGGGCCTCCAGGTCAATCTTTTCCTTCTTCAAGATGGAGATGAACTCAAACATGTGCAGGGAAGCCAGAAAAGTCTCCAAGGGGCTGGTGTCTGGTTCATCATCATCATCTAAGCCCAGCTCTACCTCATCCCAGGGGAGCTCCTCCGCGTTCCTCTCCTGCAGGCTGTTGGCACTGCCAATGCTATCGTTGAGACTTGGCGAGCGCTGCAGGCGGCTCCGCAGTTTGACACCCATCCCATCTGTGTTGTCTTCACCCAGCGTGCCAGCATCCTCCCGGCCGATCCCAAAGAGCCCGCTGCTGACATAGTTGCGTCGGAACACCATGGTGCCCAGCCCGGGGCGGTTGAATAAGGAGTCGTGGCCAGAGTCGGTGCTGACTTCCGAGTGGGCCGAGTCCATGTGCAAACCCGGGTCACTTATGGCACGGGAGACAGTGTCTTCATCCGTGAGGAACATGTCTCTGATATTACGCCGAGTCCACTCCTTGGGGCTGGCATATGTGCCCTGCTTCACAAACATGACATCATTCCCCAGCTGCAGGCCAGACAGCGACCGCACGCTTTTCCTCCCATCCTCATAGATCTTGAACGTCCCGTCCACCTGCTTCTTCTTCTCTAGCTTCTTTTGTATTTTCGTCTTTCCCTTGGCTGTGCCATGGATGGTGGCTTGTGAGTATGGCAGGGAAGTCACCATAGACATGTGTTGGAACTTCTTGCTTAAGGTGCTACTGGAATAGCTGGAGAAGCTCATGGTATCCGAATTATCCGACATCTCCTTTCTGTACCGTTTCTCCATCCTTTCGTGGTGCTTCTTCTGCAGCTTCACACAGTCCTTAATCCTCCGCTCCGCATCCCGAAAAGCCTTATCCTTCAGTTTGCTCACCAGCTTGGGGTTGAGGCTGCTCTGCTTGGCAGCGATAGAGTCCAGGTATCGCACACACTCCATGTGCCCCTTCATGGCTGCCATGTCCAGCGGGGTGTGGTAGTCATTGTCCAGGCACCAGATGTTGGCCCCAAAAGAGATGAGGAAGGAGAGGCAGTTCAGGTGGCCGTTGGCTGCTGCCAGGTGGAGAGGGGTGTTCCCCCAGATGTCACATTTGTCCGGATCACCCCTAGACAGCAAGAAAAACAGCCGGTTAGCATGCAGGCAGGGCTGACAGACTCTACCGAGGTGTTCCCAGTTGTGCAGGGGCAAACCAGCACCACGAACTGTTGCCTCCTTTCAATATAAACCTACATGCCTTTGGCCCCCTGCAGCTTAATTTTAAGGGGGTCTTCTGGAGGGTTATATCACTGACATGGAATGACATGCCTGACATGCAAGTCTGTGGTAATTTCCGTGACTAGAATTTAACTCTCAGGAGACATAGGTTCTCGCAGGGAACCAACTTTTGGGGGGAAGACAAGCCAGTTTTTGAATAGCCCAGAACTGAGATACAGGGCTCATTCCAGCTAAGACCTTAAGCTTGTTACAAAATTTCAAATCTCAAGCATCCTATTAAATTCTAGTCAGATACTATCTTCACATCTTGGCTTCATTCAGATTCCATGGAGACACATCCCAAAACACCTCTCTCTACACCACATACTGTGTGGGGCACCATGGGGTCACACCATGATGGCAGCACCACCATGAAACGTCCATCTCCAGCAATGGTTCTGAACCCAGCAGCTGCTGCACCTTCCCACCCCCCGGTTCGTTGGCACATGGGGAAATTCAGGGCACAAGAGGGCATGTCATCAGGAGAGAATAAGAGCAAAGTTGCTGGCATCGGGATTTTATGGGGGTTTTTGCTGTAGCACGTTTGGTCTCGATTGCACGGCTTGAAGCACGTTGGTATTAGCGCATCCTGAGAATCCAGTTTCAGAGAAAGTGGAGATTAGGTTTCTGCACTCCTCAAGAGCCGGGCACTCCACTACTGCCATTAGCATCTCCTCTCACACCGTGCCGGCCCCTTCCCCCGCAAGCTGCTGACGAGGCACCACCGCTTGCCCACGCTTCCTACCTCCCGTGGCAGGGCGGACACAAACCTAGGATCCGAGGGAAGTCTGTTCTCCCGACATTCCTCTGTATTTGTGATCTGCTGAAACAGGAGATAGTTCACACCCCTGCTGGCACCAGCCTTCGCCTGAGCGCGGGTGCTAATGATATGCAGCCAGCAGCAGTATCTGTCAACAAGGCGCTCTCCCTCCGTGCGCTTGGATCAGGCAAAGCCTTTTATTAAGGCTGCGCAGCTCCACCACCCTCAAGAGCAACTCCTTGTGGGCAGCAGGGCTCTGGCAGAGCTCTGGCTCAGCGCAGCTCCTGCCCGTTCCCGCGCCACCCTCTCGAGGAGCTCTAGAGGAACCGAGCGCTGCCCCTCCACCACGAAGAGCTCAGATCCAAGCCCTGGTGGCACCAGGAGCCTGGAAGGCAAAGGCACACCTGAGCCCTCCAGCCTGCGTTGCTTTGCTCCTTGCTGCTTTAGGACCCGTGTCGACAACAGCTGGGAGCAGCAATAGCCTCTCCCCAGCCCCACGTGCTCCGTGCTACAGCTCATCTCACCTGAAAGAGTCTGAAAACTACTTCAGAGAAAGAGCACAGAGACCCCAGGAGCTGAGGGGCTTCTTTCCCCCAGCGCTTGGCATCTCCATCACCAGTGCCCATGCACGAGACCCAGTACCAGCCTCGCCCAGCACATT
This sequence comes from Ibycter americanus, assembly GCA_035590275.1. Taxonomy (NCBI): domain Eukaryota; kingdom Metazoa; phylum Chordata; class Aves; order Falconiformes; family Falconidae; genus Ibycter; species Ibycter americanus. Next base: position 119,953,692 of record JAVJGI010000001.1, on the reverse strand, counting down.
CGCCCTCCTCCCATGCTGCAGGCGGGCTCCCATCTTCCCACTCCGGGCACAATGTTCCCGGGAACAGTGGAGCCGGAGCAGAGCCACCCGGCTGGTACAGTGACTAGTTTGCAATCCTCAGACTTTGCCGCCAGCTCAGCTATGTAATACTGAAGGGAAATGATGCTGCAAAAGGCAGAAGCAATACAGACAGAGGTTAAGCTGGAGATTGTTTGGACCCAGAGCGTGAGCTTCCTGGCTGTATTCCCTGAGAGCTGCCATGAGGTGCACTCAGCTTTCCCCTCATGAGAGCACCACCAGTAGCTCCACCATGTGTGTATCTTCACAAAATTTGTAGAAACCTAGTAAGTACAACCTCAAGCCTGCTGGCAAATTCAGCAAGTTAGTCAAAAGGTTCAGAACTGTGTAAGGGCCAAAAAACCCACAAACCCTGCAGGACTTTTGTGTCCAGAGCCTTTGACAGCTCTCATAGCAGCAGAAAAAGGCTTCAAAGGTGGGTGCTAGGTAGGAGAAGGGCAGGAGATCACAGGGCTGAGGAGCCATGAAGCCAGCAGGAGAGGAGGGAGCTGCCAGTATTGTGGTAATGCCGAGTTTTCAGGAGCAGTAACTCCCCAGCCCTCGCCTCTACCCTCGTAGTGACATGTCCAGGCTGGGAAATTCATGGGGGGGATAAATATTTGATGAATTGCAAGAGAGGAGTAAATTATTGATGGGGCTGGATTAAAGAGCCAGTGAAACTGGAACTGCCGGCGCTAGCGGTGGGACTCCAGCGCGTGAAGGGTTGGTTGGTTGTTTATGTGTGCCCTGAATGGCACATGTGTGCCCAGCATGCGGGCAGATGAGCCAGGGCACCGTGAGCGTCCCAACATGTATGTGGACTCATGATGTGGACAGTGACTTAGCAGCAGACTGACTAGAAATTATCTTGCTCCCCAAGCCAAGTGTATGGATGCTCGATCCATGAAGTACATCCCAGCACCCGTTCTCACGTCTTTCTGGTTCAGAGGGCAAAGGGCAGAGCCGGGGAGGTCTTGCAGGATTTGTATTTGAGGGTCTACTTTCCTCATGCTTTTTACTACCTCAGAGAGTAAGGGAGGGGAAAGAGCATCAAAACCAGCTTTCCCTGGATATTGCCACTGTCTAGAAACAAGAGTATTAGAGCAAAATTAGATCTCTAGGTCCCTTCGCCCTATAAGTGTCTGCCGCAGGCGCTAAAAATGCATCAGAAGGAAAGAAGAATGGTGACTTGCAAAGCAGAGGTGTTTGATCCAGCACAGATAATAAACATGAGGCCCTCCCACTGGCAGGTGTCTGTCTGAGCAAAATTTCACCTCCAGGGCGCTGCACACGAGGAGATGCTGACTGCAGGGTCCACTAAGTGGGAACATATTTTAATGACAGGTGTAAAGTGCAGCACATCTCAGCTTCAAAGCATTTTCGAGTGCTGAGTCAACTCCTGTAATAATCATTATTAAAAACGCTGTTAATTGAGCCCCTTAGGTGGACATGTGCATCTCCTGAGTCATTGTGTTTGCACTGTGACACGCACACTCACTCCCTTCCTGCCGGTTTTTCCCCTCCACTTCTCCCATAGGATCCCAATTAGCCGGGGAATCCAGCGGCACCTACATACGTCCTTCCCTGGCTGCACGTGTGAAGTTCCTCTGATAGCAATGGGCTGGCTCACCCCTTGGCTCACAGCTGTGCGCAGAGGGCTGGGCCCTCAGAGCAGGAGCCAGCTGGGTGCAGAGTGTCTCTGGCACCCATAAAACGTTTTTGGATCTAGGAAGAGGAAAAAAAAAAAAATTTATGGCTTGAGGAAAAAAGCCCACCAGCTTCAGCGCAGTCAGTCAGGGCAATGACCCAAGCAAAACCTAGAAAAGATGAGGTTTTAGATCCAGAGCAAAGCCTTGGGTCCTGTATCCCGAGCTTTATCCAGGTGGTAGGTCAAGGATCCAGCTTTTCTCCAAGCTCAGATGTTGTAGGTGAGGTTCATCCCAGGGCTCTCTGCCTCCTGCACCAGCACAAAGCTGGGCTAGCAGTTATTGTTGCTGGTGGTTATTCACGCTGGCTGCATGCTGGCAGCGCCTAGGGGCACGTCTACTGGCTCAGCACTTCGCCATGCCCAGATGTCACGCTGCCTCCAAGCAGCCAGCTCAGGTGCCTCCACCCCGCTTCCTTCGCCTTCCCATCACGGCAGCACTCAGGGGCAGGTCCCACCGACACGGCCACGCTGCTCCCGGCGCCCACGTGGCCGTCAGCCCTGTGGCGTGCAGAGGGTGCCCATCACCCTCACGTGCCTTGCTGCAACCTCCGCTGCAACCCTGCCCCAGCCAGGGCAATGTGACTCCCTCCAGCAGCCTGGCTGATGTCAGGAGCCATCTCGTCCCCTTCAAGCCACTGCTGAGCCACCCGCACCCCTCCGCCGTGAACATCCAATGCATCCGTGACCCCTGTTTTTGTAAGAAGGGAAACTGAGGCATGCCTCTGCAAAGAAACGCCGGATGACGGAGCTGACTGCGGACCTGTCTAGCAGCAAGACACATCCTCACCTCTCCCGTGGTCCACTCCAAGGCGAGAAAGTCCCGGCCATTCCCAGCTGAGGCCCCCAGACCTGCGGTTAACTGGAGCTGGACTGATGCCCGCCACTGCCGCAGCAGTTCATAACAAACTGCGCTGAAGAATTACTGCCTCTGAAAAGCTGCAATACCAAATGCCAGCTAGCCTGCCTTTTCCCAGCCATCATGTTAATTGAGTTTGCTTCCCCTGATGGAGTCTAGCCACTAGGAAGAAAAAGGCTTTTTGTGTTGCAAACAAGAAGGATGAGCCACTGCTGATCCCTGCATCCCAAACCCTCTTTCTATCTGGTGGCACGGAGGCACAGACACATCACCAGCCGTTACGGACAGAGCAATAAGCCTGCTTCCTTACCCCTTCTGCATGGGTGGAGATGATAAACTTTCCTCAAGGATCCACTAACGGATCTATTACGCTTTCTTTCCCCCCTCCCCACGCCAGCCCTACACCATGCTCTGCTGAACACCAGGCATATGAGCGAGGCTCCTTCACTGATGACAGAGCCTAGATAACCCCAGGTGTCCATCAGCCTGGCCTGCAGTGTGGCACAACAACCAGCACCACGATTTTTGCCCCCAGCAGCCCCCTCCCCTCAGCAGCCCCCCTCCCACAGCCCTGCTTGCTCAGCGTGCCTCTGGCCGGCCTCACTAAGACATTTCATAACAGTCTGGTCCCAGCATTCAGTCTCCAGACTTGTCTGGGCATCAGTACTGCTGGCAAGGAGGATTCAGTGTTTTCTGCCACCCCTATACTCCCCCATCACTCCCTGTACCTCAGCATCCCCCTGCAACCCAGTCAGAGGCTAAGCAGCCCCCTCAGCCCATGGAGCTGCCTCCCACCCCAGCCCTGCAGGGAGCCAGCCCAGCCCCAAAGCTTCTGCTCCCCCAGGCACCTCTCCATGCTGCGGTCCCACACTCTCCTGCCTCACGGTACAGGGCTCTCCGTGCCGAACGAGGAATATTTTGACAGCAGAGCCCCAAAAGAAATGCCCTGACATCTTGGGACACTCAGGGGTCCTCCCTCTTGCCTCCCAATCGTTATAGTGCAGGTATAATAGTAACATATCCAACACAGAATTAAGTTTCGTCTCCCAACAAGACTTAAATACCGCTACACATCGTCCTAAGCGCTAGCAGAAAATTACAGGGTCTGCCCACGGGCTCTCCTGGGTCCTGCATGATTCCCACTCTCTGGCAACCCTGTCCGCAGGCTGGGGCTTTCCTGCCTCCCGCAGACCCACAGCCAGCTCCAGGGAGCAGAGGTGTGCCTGCCCCTGCCCCGAGCTAAGCGGCAGGGCAAGGAGGCTTCGCTGCTCTCTGCATGGTCCTGGGCAAGGATCGGACACACGGAGATGAATGCACAGATGTAAAAGCGTTCTGCAGCCCCACAGGCACGCACACTTTGCTCCACCATCCATCACGTAAAGGGCACTGGGCTTTTGCCAGGCTATTTTCCCTGACAGGAACAAATGTATATGAGGTTGTTAATTAAACAGCAGCCAAGCTGCACTCGGACATGACTGAGCCCACAAGGACCTTTTAAACCAACGTGAATTTATAAAGGAGCCTCTCCATGGAAAAGCAGCCCTTGGGCTTCGTGGAGAGGCAGAAACTCCTGGCTTGGATGCATGGGTTGGCAGGGCAGGCAGTGGTGCTGCAGGGTGTCCTGCGGTGGAGGTGGGCAATATAAGGAGATATAATGATATAAAGAGATATAAAGTCAGTCTGAAAGGCTCATGCCACGGATGAACACCCCTTGCCTTTCTGGAGGGGCATTCATCCACAGCATGGGCCTTTCAGACTGGCCTTTTGGCCATCAAAGAGTCTTTGGAACCATTTCTAACTTTGGGGTCCCACTCCCAAAAGCTCCTGCCCTTGACTCTCTGGCCCGGGGTGGCAATCCCCCTCCCAGCAGGAGCTCAGAGCAGGTTTCTGCTGGGCACAGCCTCTCCCGGGAAGAACGCAGCAGGTCACAGCCCTCACCCAGGGAAGCATCTCAGGATGCACCACTCAAAGCAATGTCTTGCTCTCCCCTCCGGACTCAAATAATCTATTCCTGCCCACACTCCAACTGCATCAAGCATTCCAGGACTTCTCAGAGTGACTCTGGACACAGCCTTTCTGATCCCCAGATCTGAAAAGAATATAATGTACAATGGAAGGACAGCAATGTGTGTGGGAGCTCTGCCTGTAAGTACAGCTGGCTGGGGCCAGGGCAGCTGGCTGAAGGTTTTGCACAAGCAGACCAGAGTATCAGGAGATGCTGAGAGCCCAGGGACTGGCACAGTGGAGATGCAGCTGGCCAGGTACCAGAGCTGCAAGCGCAGCCCAGGGTGGACACAGAAAATCCCTGCTTGGGACATGACAGCCCCACCAAGCCCTGACCCAACATGCAGAAGCAAAGCTCTTCCAAGGATGCACGACGTACACCCAGGCTGCTGGCCTCAGCACTATTCCTCAATATTAGAAATAAATAAATCAAAATCAGTACCACCACCGATCTCCCAGCACAAGGCAGAGGCCACCCCATCTTGGATGCCTTTAGATGAGGTGCTTAGAAAAGCTACCGTAGCAGAAGGGAACGCTGGCACACACTCCCTTGGGAGGCTGGTAAGAACAGGAGAGCCACATACTGCTGAAGAAAGAGCTAGGTATGGCAGACCTTGCCTCAGCACAGATCTTCTTATGTGGTTCCCCCAGCACCAAGATGTAAAGCCCTACAGCCTGACCAGCCCCCTTCAGTCCCATGCCCTTCTCTCCACCACATCTGCGCTGACGGAGCCAGAGACCCTCAGATTTGGCAGCCCGAGGTGAGGTACCGAGAGATATATCAGCATCGAGCAGCCCCCGTGGGGGAGACTGGGCTTAAAGAAATCTTGGGGAACCTGCTCCCGAATTTCCTGGGCTCCAAACTGCCTGGGGGTCACATACCGAGACCTCACTTGGGTAAAGCAGACAAGTGTCACCCTACTGCCAGCTGGCACCGCACACATCTCTCGACGTGTGCATTTCCTGGGACAGAAGGAGCTGTTATTCTTTCTGCCCTGTCATTTAAAAGGGCTTTTTTCGTGGCAGCGACCCGATGTGCTTGCGCTTCAGCTGTGCCTGTCCTTACAGGACCTGACTCAGGACCTGAAAGCACTTGTGGGGGGACCCAGCCCCACCTGGGGACCTGCGGCAGGCAGGGCTTGGGGCAGGAGTGGTTATAGGGTCAGAGGAACTGGGAAAACACAGAGTGGGCATCGGGAGCCTTGGGTGAGACTCAAAGCACCCCAAGGAGAGAAAAATAGCAGAAGGGAGGGCAGGAGCGGGGGTGTTACGGGCAGAAGCCATCATGCTGTGGGGCACCTGCACCCACACTGGGCTGTGAGTGGGGAGGGGGGCACAGGGGTCCCAGCCCCCTGTTCCCAGAGCCGTGCTGGGTGCTCGCCAGTGCTCACCCTCTGCTGACGATGAGGCGCAGGGCGTCCAGGTTGCCGTGGTAGGCGGCCCATAGGGTGGGGGTCATGCCATCCTCGTCCGGCGAGTTCAGGTCCTTCTTGGTGGCTTCCTTCAGCAGGTCCAGGTAGCCATCCCGGGCTGCTCGGTGGTACTGGTCATTCATGGTGCGGAGCGGTCACCCGGGCGAGCGCATGGGTGCCCAGTGGGGCTCAGAGGGTGGGCATGGGTGTGGGGAAGGGGGAGCTGCCAGGAGGGCCAGCTGGGCACAGCTCCGGCAGGACACCTGAGAAGTCCTGGCTGGGAGGCAGGAGCTCCTCCAAGCCCAGCCAGCCAGGCTCCCCAGCGCTTCCCTGGGTCCTAAGCATCCTCCGGCCCTGACCTGATGGCTCCTCGCCACAAACCTTTCACGCACCAGCTCAACTGCACATTAAAATCTCCAATTAAGCAGCATCACTGAGTCGGGCTCATGCAGTGACAGCTTGCCAGGTCTGCGTGTCCTCCAAACAAAGCAGGCTGCCAGAAAGGCTCACGGGCTGTGTCCTGCCCGACACCCCCGTGTGCCCCCCACTATAGCTACAGCATCTCGAGTGGGGTCAACCACAGGAGGAAGGGTGGGCTGATGGGGCATGAGCCCCCAGGGCCCCCGCTGGCAGCCGGGTCAGAGCAGGGCAGCAGCTGGGACCTGGGTGGATGCTCCTGCCCAGTGCTGAGACAGCCAAGAGCAGTTTGGTGACTGTCCCTTGATTTCAAAGCTGTTAACAGCTCAGTTTTTCCCGCGGTGGGGGAAGAAAAGGAAAAAAAAAAAAATTAAGAAAAAAAAGAGAGAGAAAAGAAAAAAAAAGAATTCAAAAAAGAAGAAGAAAGAGAGAGATATACATACATATGTACATGTACATGTATCTCCCTAGGGTCTCTAGGCAGTTCAACAGCAGCCCCAGTCACCACCCGTGTCCCCCCGCCACCCTGCCTGTGCCCACAGGACTCTGCTTTCCAGGCAGTTACACAACAAACTGCACAACAGGAATCAACCGTAACCCAAAGTAATTCAGACAGGCTGGAAAAATTCCCTTCCTCACCCCCTCGTCCTCTTTGGAGACCAAAAAGCCTCCCCAAAGCCTGTAGCCCAGCGCCCAGCACTGCTGCAGCGTGCGTGGGGCGCAGTGTCTGGCCCCCAGGGTCTTTTTATGGGTGACACAGAATTTCTGGCTGGGTGAGCCCCGAGGGGAGCTGGACACCCCAGGCAATGCCTGCAGGCAGGATTCCTGGGCCCCGGGCACCCTCTGCCGTCGGGAGAGACGGAGCCAAGCCTGGATGCTGACCAAAGCCAAGCCTGGATGCTGACCGAAGCCAAGCCTGGATGCTGACTAAAGCACGTCGCAGCACCTTTTTCCCAAGGGTGAACTGTATCCCCTGGGACATGCTGTCATTGAGGAGGAATTTCCTGCTCCTCTCTCGTGCCTTTTGCCTAAGACATCCTGGCTCTGGGATGGCCATCTCCAGGGCTGGACACTGTGGCCCTGGGGCAGACAGTGCGTGGGGTTTGGAGAGGGCGAAGGCAGCCCCAGCAGACGGGTGAGGAAGGGGGGAAGAGTGGAAAAATGGGGCAAGACTGAAAGACAGCAGCAAAGAGCAGAGAGGAGGAACGCAGCTTATTTTTGTCAGCAAAAAAAAAAAAATGCCCCCAGACCGAAGGCTGGCCCTAAAGCAGTCCCACACAAGCTGCTGTGATTAACCCCTGGGTGACCGACACAGAGTCACCATCCTGGCTGCTCTGGACCCCTGTAAGTGCCCCAGAGAGAGCGTCCGCTCCCTGCACAGCTTGCTCACATCGGCCGATTCGTACTCACCCGCTCAACATCCTTGGGTGAGTCCTGGTGGGATGTAGTAGACATGCAGGTGTTTGCTGCTGGGATCCTTCCAGGTGAAAAGCAGCATACTAACATCTGCAATTTATTGCCAAGGTTATTTAATGAGTCTTGCATTACTACTAATTAAGCTTGTTATGCTGTATGGTGGCTCCTGGGGGGACGGGGAGCAGCGCCCAAGGCAGTAAATGCACCTTCTTCTGTTGCTGGCTCTTAAGGACAAAAGAGGGAGGATAAATCAGCGCATTTAGTCCAGGGGGGACCCTTGAACCTCTGGTCACTGCGAAACATCACCATTATCAGCTCAGATTCACTGTGTGGGGGTCTGGGCTTCTCCTGGGAAAGGCTACAGACTGAGCCAACATCAGCCACCCAGCCCAAAGAGGAACCCCCAAGGTTCTGCCGAGGCAAGGCAGGGCAGACCCGGTGCTGCTTGTGGCAGCTGGCTGGCCACAGTACGGGGGAGGCAGGTGAAGGTGTCCCTGGGCTGTACAGTAGATCCTGAGCTCTCTCCTTCACTGTCCCATGTAGTTCAGCTGGATGCTGTCCCTGTAGCGCTGCAAGAAGGAGCACAGTGGTGAGCAGGCAGGAATGGGGCAGAGGAAATGCACAGCAAACAGCTGCATCTCTCTGCTTGCCAAGAGGAGGCAAGCAGCAGGGACACCTCCAAAAGAGGCATCTTCACGAAAGAATAAAAGTTGTCCCCATCCACTCAGAACTGCCCCAGGTCCCCCTGTCTCCTCCAACCAAAACACAACAGCTGGGGTAAAAGAGATCTTGAGCAAAAGCTCTCCCCTTACCTGGCAAATGCACAACTCCCATCTGCGCTGTGGTTTGTAACATGACTTCTTCCTCCTTGAAAGGAGAGAAGTTAAGCTCCTGAGGGCCAGAGAAAGGTGATCCCACCCTGAAAAGTCAAAGGCAGTGCCTCAAAGGGGAGCTGTAGATTTCAGTCCCCAAATCCTGCCCTGCTCTGGTGCTAAACCTTCCTCATTGTTGCCGCCCTGTGTGGGAAAAGGTTGAGCTGCTTTTGGCACCGAACAGACACAAATGCAAATTTCTTCCTTTTCCTCAAAAGCATTCCAGGCGTAGAGCATACTAATGGGAATAATACAGGGTGAGGCACAATATTTATTGTGCTCAGTTAAGCAGAAAGCCAAGCCCCAGATCATCAGCAAAGATAAATTCATCACCTAAACCATCTTCTCTCAAGGGAAGGGATCTCATGCGTGTAGGGAGATGGCTTTGATGGGTTAGCTTTGCTCTGTGGTGACCGTGACCCTGTGACCGAGCGGCTTGTGCCATGCTTAGCAGTGTTGTCACCTCATGCTCATGTCACCTCAAGGTAAATAACCCTTATCTCATCTCTCTCTCTCCTGCTTCTCCAAAATCAGCTATTGCACAAAATGGATCACATGAGTTTCTCTGAGAAGCCCACGAAGCACTGCTGTCAGCTCCAGACATGGTATAAATCACAGAGACATCCCAACGGGTATAAATTCTTTGGCTGACCCAGCTGCACCAACGGGGAAGCTTCTCAGCCTGGCAAGAGTGGAGATTTGGATCCCAGGCAGCAGAACAGGTTGGTGGAATGATTTTGTTTGAATGGTTAATTTCCTTTGCTCAAGGCTTTTGACGGAGAGTCAATGAAGTCCCAAGCTTGGCACAGCAAAGGGCTTTAGAGGGAGTGACAGCAGAAATAGTTCACACCCTTCTTGCAGGAACCGGTATAAACCGTGATGTGGAGTTCCAAACACTCCCAGGGTTTTCTTACCTTTCAGTGGCCTGTTCCGCAGCCAAGGAAGTATGACATTTTCTCAGAATGTTTAGTGGTTGACATTTAGAAATCAAACCACATTGGCCATTTGCCCCAGGATATTTGGTTCTGTGCTTTTCTGGTGCTTTTCCAATATCTTGCATCAACAAACACTTAAACATTGTGTGACAAATTAGGCATGCTTTGTTAAACTGACCGGAATCTCCCCACGTGAAAGCATCTTAAGCAAGAACGCAGCCTTCAGGGAACCAGGAAGAAAAAGGTTGAACCTGAGCTCATCCCTCTTTTTGCACTCCCTGTCTCAGCCTTCCCCGTTCCTCTGATACGTCCTCTCCTCTTCATCACATGTCCTGCTTTGGTCCAACCCTGGACTATTCAAAATGAAGTGACGCCTCTCATTCATGGGGCTCTCCTCCCAACAGCGTTCACCCTCAGCTAAAGCATCAGCTGAACCATGACTGAAGAGCCCGTGCGGAAGGACAGCGAGATCAGACGCCCCAACTCCAGCATGGGCTGCGGACACAAGGATGACAAAGCCAGCCTGGCTTCGAGCCAGACGGCATCTTTCAGCCACCAGCCTCACCAGCCCCACTCCACTCCTGCCTCCAAGGAAGTGTGGAAGAAGGGCGGCCGCATGTTCTCCATCCTGCTGGCTGTGCACTTGGCCCTGCTGGCCTGCACGCTGGTGAGCAGCGGGGCTTTTGAGAAGATTGCCGTGCATGATTACGACGTCTTCTTCCTGCTGACTGTCATGATGCTGATAGTCATCATATGGATCATCTTCTACCTCGTTGGCACCTCCCGGTGCCCAGATGCCATCCCCTGCAAGGACTCCCATGCTGGGCCCATCTGGCTGAGAGGTAGGAGCTCGGGGGGGGGGGGCTAGGGTGGGCGGGGGGGTGCAGGGTGGACAGTTCATGGGGGCCTCAGCTATTACAAGGGAAACAGCAACCATCTGGGGCACGGCCTCCTCCTCCTGTGCTGGAGCATGGCACCATGCCCTGCTTCAGGTTAGCTCCCAGGCCCTCCACTCGTTTCACTGCCAGGTCTCCCTTTATCTGCGAGGGCTCTTGGTGCTTCACCCCAGGTTCCTTCCCAGCCTTGCCATTGCTCTTGCAAGAGCCGTCAGCCCCACTCAGGGTCCAGGGTTGACTGAAAATCCCTTTCAGCCAAAATTATTGTGATTCTGTTGGTGCCAAGATAAATTGGGTGCTGGGAGAGGAAAAACGGGGGTAGAAGCAAAGCCTTTCCATGGCAATTTTTCCTCTTCTTCCTCTCATCTACCTGCATTAGCCCACATGTGCATACAGCTGTCCAACCACAGATATTTTGGTTCCTCCACAGGAGGCCTGATCCTGTTTGCCATTTTCAGCCTTGTCATGGATGTGTTCAAGATAGGATATTACTCGAGCTTCTACAGCTGCCTGTCTGCCATCAAAATCATCTACCCCATTGTGCAAGCCATATTCGTGGCCGTCCAGGTGAGATGGTTGGGCTCTGTCTTGGGGAGGGTTAGAGAGACAGAGCCACCAGCAGAAGGAGCTCTGATCTCATGGATAGTTCAGTTCCCCCTGCAGCAAATGCAAGTGGCTTAACTGAGCCCCCACCCAGCCCACAACTTCTCCATCCAGCCACGACAACTGCCAGCTGTGGCAACTCGCTTTAAGGCATTGATTTAAATGTGTCCCCATCCTGTGACACTTTGGCTTATGCAAGGATGGCTTGTCACAAACTCCAGGCAGCCCCCAGCCAGCCAGGTCTCCTTTCCCTGTGAAGAAGAGAGGAAGGAGGACAGTCGGGGCAGGGACAACCTTGCCGTCTGAAGTGCTGCCCAGAAGACCACCTGCTCTGGGACCACACCAAGGAGGGAAGAGGTCAGATAGGGACAGCTTAGATAGGAACAGGGGCTGGCCATGGGCAGAGCAATGGCAGTGGGACAGGGCAGGAGGAGCAAAGAAAGGACAGACCACATCCAGCAGATGGCCAGGATTACGGGCTCATAGGCTGGGCACAGATGGACCCAAGCAAAAGAGGTTCCAGCTTGCTCTCTGCTGACCAGGCACATCCCTGCTTCAGAACGATGTGATTTAATTTCTTGCTTAATAATATATAATAACAACAATATATAATATTGTATATATTTAAAAAGTAACATGTAATAATAATAACAACTTTTCTTGCCCTTGCCAGACGTACTTCCTGTGGATCTCCGCCAAAGACTGCGTCCACGTCCACCTGAATGTTACCAGGTGAGCACCATGGTTCTTTGAGTGCCACTGGCCCAGAAGACCTGGGCCACCGCAAACCCGCTGCACTCCCTCACACATCTAAGATGCAACAAGAGCATTATCCCGTCTCCCCTAACGCGGGCCACAACAAAACCTGCTTAGTCTCCAGCTGGCCTTCGATCCCAGCTCAAACAGCTGAGGTTCATGACCTGTGGATCTAGCAGGGCTGGGATTCAATTAAAGAATACAAGCATTACTCAAAGCAGATTATGATTCATAGCTGACTTTTGCTTCCATGGGAAAGACGACGATGCAGTGGGCAAGCCCCAGGCTAAAAAAAGATCTTGTCCACTTTTGCAAGACTGAATCTACTGGAGACAATCCAGACCTGTTAATCTACTCACTATTGAGAAGCATTTCCAAAACGAGGAATCAGGCCTTGCTAATTCTCGTGGGCATGATTAAAAATAGGAAGAGAGCGAGAGCAGCAAAGCAAGGGTCAGGATTTCCAACCTTGACCGCTAGAGTCCTTGCGCCACTTCAGGCAGCTCCCACAGTCCCTCTGAGCACTTATGCATCTGTAAGTGGATGCGAGCAACATCGCCTAGAGCCATTGCTTTAATCTCATTAACCTTCCCTTCCTTCCGCAGGTGTGGCTTGATGCTAACGCTGACTACAAACTTAGCGGTGTGGATGTCAGCGGTGACAGACGAGTCCGTTCACAAAGCGCATTCCAAGCTGAAGAAGAACGTGACAGAGGAAATCTTCAGGTGGCTCCTGAAAGGTAACCTGCCCGTTTGTGAACCCTCTGGTCCAGGGAGGAAGCCCTTGACGTAGCAATTGTTCTGCAGACCAGGTCCTATCACTTTTCAGAAGGCTTATCTAGAGCTATCTAGAAGGTTCCTTTCACAGAAGTCAGGTCTTAACGTTCATTTCATAACCTGTGTCACAGAGGAGTCAGAAAGCTGGAAGGCCCTGTACAAACGGGGTGGGAACGAAGGAGGGAAGGAAAAAGAGAGATGTAACCTGCCACCTAACTTCAGAAAGAACACGAGCACCAGAAAGCTGACGTTGAAGCGCGTCCTTGTTTTCAAAGTGGTCACGTATTCTTCTGTCCTTGGTCTTGTTCTTCACTGACCCTAAGTGTCCAGTTCTTCAGGGCTGCTAGGAAGTGCTGGTTCCTTGGTTTAATGCCGCCACATCTACATGTTTTTATCTTGTTTCAGCGGGAATGAGAAGTAGCTCAGCCGAAGAATGCAACTGCAACAGCCAAATCTGCCAGATCTTTAAGAACGGCTACTTCTGGCTGTACCCCTTTAACATCGAGTACAGCCTCTTCGCCTCTGCCATGGTCTATGTCATGTGGAAGAACGTCGGACGCTTCATAGACCACCACTCCCACCACGTTCACCGCTTGAAGTTCAGGCTTTTCCGAAGGACCTTCTTTGTAGGCATCGTGTTGGGCCTCATCATTCTGGTGAGTGGTTTGGGCGTCCTTATTCTTTATGAGGTGCAGGTCAATTCCAACACTGAATCCAGCAAGAAGAGCCAAGCACTCAGCATGTACTACATCTTCAATATCGTTTGTCTGGGCCTGATGTCTCTTGTCTGCATTGGTGGCTCTGTCATCTACCGGTTTGACAAGAGAGACATGGACCGGCACAAGAACCCAACCAGGACCCTGGACGTGGCCCTGCTGATGGGTGCAGCCTTGGGGCAATATGCTATTTCTTATTACTCCATTGTGGCCATCGTAGCCAGCACACCAAGGGACGCTATCAGCGCACTCAACCTCACCTACGCCCTCCTCATGATTGCTCAGCACACCTTCCAGAACATCTTCATCATCGAAGGTCTTCATCGGCAACCCCCCAAGGAAGACCACAAGCACGATTCTCACCAGAAGGATCTCTATGGACTCACTTTTGTCAACATCAACGCGGTATCCCTCCGCGTGCCCGACAGTGGCAGCACCCTGGCCCCTGGCACTGCCTCTGGCGCTGAAGGCATCCATCCTTCTGAGCTCGTGCGGTCCCTCACCGCCCCCAAGAAGATGAACTGGAGGAGGAAGTTCTTGCGGGAGATCTCCATGTTCCTCCTGCTGAGCAATATCATAGTGAGTACACGTGGAGAGAAGAGTTTGGCAGGGTGGGGGAGGGGGAGGCAAACACGAGGGAGAAGTAGCTGTGGAGGAAAGGATGGGGCCAGTGCAATACCAGCCCTTCTTGTGCCTCCGCTACACAGAGAGCTCACTTACACGTGTATGTGTGGAGAGCTGTGATCCCCTTGTCACTCAAAAGCGAGAGCAGCTGCCCTGGAGTTAAGGCATCTTAGGCTACGCTGACAGACCTGTCACTTATCACCAGAATATCAGACAATAAAATCCGTGGGTGCAAGAGAAGAATCAGCTTCAGTAATTTTATTGGGTATTAGCGGATATGTAGAGCAGCTTATTAAAAGCAATAAAAACACATAAACCCTTCCCTTACATTCCCAATGAAAGGATATAAGGTGAAAGACACCCAGGGTGAAGTCTGGGGTTTCCTGAGAAATGGCAGCATGTCTCCTCTCCAAACCCATGGCTTAGGCTCCCAAACACTGATCCCAGTTGCTGTGAAGAGAAACTGGTCGCTGACAACTTCCCTGGGGGTTCCCACTTTCACGAGCAGCCAGGGAACCGCAGTTCCCTGCGAAAGAAACGTGGGACTACAGCTGCACCTCCGAAGCAGCCAAGCACATGTCCTATCTCTAGAGAACCTCCAAGCCCCCAGCGCGGCAGCCACGTCATGTCCTCAAGCTGATTTGACACACAAGCTCGCAGAGAACGAGCTGACAACCCCCATGCAACCAGACGCGCATACCAGCTGGGCTGCTGGGCAAAACGCACACAACCGAGCCTGGGGAGACGGAGCCGCTGCCAGCTCAGCCCTGCCCACGCTTGCTCCATCCCGAGTTTGAACGCGCCAGGTTCATCCTAACACACGGCACGCTCCGGATCTTCCCCTGCTGAGTGCTTCAGCGCTTTGTCCAAACCTGCCTCCGAGCATGAATCAAAACCCAGCTTAGGGCACAACACTAGATCATATTTGATCTTAATGTAAACACAGGCTCCTGGCGCGGCTCCCGTGCTCAGAAGGTCGCTCTTTTCCCATCTCCCGGTAGCTGTGACTGCAGGGGCTC
This sequence comes from Ibycter americanus, assembly GCA_035590275.1. Lineage (NCBI taxonomy): Eukaryota > Metazoa > Chordata > Aves > Falconiformes > Falconidae > Ibycter > Ibycter americanus. Next base: position 119,938,625 of record JAVJGI010000001.1, on the reverse strand, counting down.
GCTGTACCGCACACCTTTCTCACTGCAATGTTATTCTCCCGTTTCCTCAAACAGCTCTGGATCATGCCAGCCTTTGGTGCCCGGCCACAGTTTGACAATGACACAGAACTGAACTTCTACGGCGATTCCATGTGGCCGGCCATCGTGGATATTTGCCTGCCCTTTGGGATCTTCTACCGAATGCATGCAGTGGCCAGTTTGCTGGAGGTCTACATCGTGTCCTAAAGAACTCTCTGGCAAGGAAGATGAGATCCTCCTCGACCAACCAACCCTACCCCAGGGCTGGGAGACTGCCCAGGGGTCCCCAGGGGTCCCCAGCACTGCCTGAATCACGTCCCCTTGCAGTGTCGGGGCATTTATGAACAGTCAGTGAAGATCATCCAAACATAGTCCAGATTTTATTTTTGCTACTTGCGTGTGGATGTGCTATGTGTGTGTCTGAACTTCTTAAAGCTTAAAAGAAAAAAAAAAGATAAAAAAAGGAAGGTATCCAGAGCAGGATCATGGTAATTACTCTTGGTTCATGCAGAGACTCACCTTCCTTCTTAAAAGCTTGTTCGCTCCATGCCACCGGTGTTCGCTCCGGGGGGTGCCTGGCACCCTTGGACAGTCAGTCCCCGTCTGCACGCACAGAGCCGGTGGGCACGAGGGGCTGACGCGGGCACGGATGGAAGGCAAAGAAAGGGAAACGACTTCGACTCCCGGTACGGCCAGTCAGAAATCACTCCCCTGCAGAGATGTGAAAAACAAACCGGTGACCACCAAAGGCTTTGGGAATCATTTTCATCTTCCCACTCTGTATTGCCCATTTATATCAGCCCCTGCTGTTTCCCTTTCTCTCCGGGGAGGCATCGCTGCCGAGGGGGTTTGCTCACCGCAGCCCCCTCTCCCCATGGGGCAGGTTGAGCCATGCACATGCTCTGGGCTGGCCCTGATACGGGATTGCTCTAAGCACAATTTTTTCCCCTAGTTTTCCTTAACTGGGGCTCCAGAACCATACAGATCACATGGGCAATACAGCCTGGGCAATGATAAAGAGATTTTTCTTTTTTCTTTTTCTTTTTTTAATAGATAATGATTTTTTTAATATATGAACTTTTTTGTACGCAAAGTTATTTATTGATTTTCACTGTAACGCTGAACTCCTGAAGGGACCTTCTGTGCCCTGTGACACAGAAATCAATCCAATGCCACCGCTAATTTGATCTCCCATGCCCTGAAGGGATGCTTGAGCTGCACCCTCAAGCCTGTGGGTGCTTTGGGGCTGCGAGCACAGCCCCAGCACCCAGGCAGCCCCAGCGCACACAGCAGTGGGACCCCGGCACATGTTTCTGGGTGCCTGCAGCTCTCCATGAACCACTGTATGATTGAGGGGGCTTTCAGAGCAGGGACTCCTGGGCTGCAGGAGGTAGAAACGGGCCCCTCTGCTGTACCCAACGTCCCAGTGAAGCCTCAGAAAGCCCACGGCACCAGGTCAGGCTGGTACATGCCAAAATGGCACAGCTGAGCTTTGTCTGTACCCTGAGACATCAGGGTTTCCTGTTCCAATAAAGGGTTTATTGTTCCATTGGCGTTTATCATTCCAATAAAGAACACTGCAGAGGTGGCAGAAATCAAGCCTTTTCCTACGGACGTGTGTGCATCCGCCAAAGAAAAAAAAAAATAATAATAATATGGAAGTCACGGTACTTAGAGTGATGTAATTTTCCACCTGATGGTCCAGACTGCCAGCCCAGGCTCACGCATTTCAAACCACCCTTCCCCTCCGAGCCTAGATCATCAAACCAGAAGGGACCAGTGCCTCTGCCTGCCAGCAGCCTTGCTCCAAGGCAGGCAGAAGATGGGGTAAACCCTGATTTCCCCTGCCCCCGGAGGAGCGCACTGATCCAGCATCCCTGGGGCGGGTCAATCCCTCCTTTCGTGAGCTTGGGAGCAGCCAGGCAGCCTCTCCCAGCCCCACCAACCCTGCAGAGGCCTGGCTCTATTTTTTCCACTGATCTGGTAAAGATACAATCTCTCCCTAGAAACTTCACCTTTCATAAAACAAAAGCCTTATTAATTTCAACTGCAGGAGCCACAGATTAAGTCAGAAAAGCGATGTAACCAGCACACAGACGTCAGTCTTACGTACATCCCTACACATTGTTTTAGCCCAAGCTGCCGAGCTCTGACAGGGGCAGAAAACACTTTTAATCACCTACACTGTTGCTGGGGGGCACACCAGGTTTTCCTCCTACGTGGTTTTGCTGGTACCTGGTCCCAGGTTCCCAGGGCTCGGTGCACTGAGCCAGGCAGGGCAGGGTTTGAAGTGCTCTTTTGCTCTGGACAGTGACTGTAGGGGCACTCCTGGGGCTAAGCAAACTCAGGATGGGTGTAAGGAGAACCCCACACCAGCCCAAAGAGCACTGATACAGATAATAACCACAAATCAACCGCTCCAGGGTGGCGGCTCAGCAGGAACCACAACATCGAACCATAAGCAATCATATTGGGATAAACCAAAACACTCTGGGACAGCACAAGCTCCGCAAGGACCCCTTGCTGGGCTGAGACATCTCCAGGCTGCAAGTGCAGGGATGGCAGGGGATGCCAGCTGAAGGCTGCGTTGTTCTTCTGCCCTCCAGCCACATGCATGAGTCTTGGGGGAGGCAGCAGATAGGGAAATGGCCGGCAGTGAACCCCATCTATATATCCAAGAAAGGGGACAGAGGGAAAGTGAGCACCTACAAGTCCAAAAAGCGAAAAACCCCCAAAATCCAAAACCCCAAACCCTAAGAAAACTCAGCTGTAATCATGGGCCCTGCTGCGGGCTCAGGGATTGCCTATGAGAAGGTCTCAGCTCACGATCAGTTCCTGCGCAAAGGGGTGACCTCCAAGGCTGATGGAGAATCAGCCAAACATCCCTGGGCAACTCCTCGGTGCAGCCAGCATCCCAGGCATGTCACCCAAAGCCAGGTGCAACCCCGGAGCAGGTGCTGCCGCACCCTAGTTACACAGATCCGTGTCCTTCCCTGGGACTCCGTGCTACCAGGCAACGCAGCCGATGGATGCTGGCTGCTCCATCACTGCCCCTTGCACTATGGACCCGGGACACACCTCCTCACAGCCCAGTTAGAGGGGCATGGCTCTCCCTGACGGAGAGTTTTATGAAAGGGGAGAACATCCCAAGCTCAGAGTACCTGAGTAACACGAAGGGGTCCCACTCGGTCCTTTGTACATGGCCTCATGACAGATCCCTGCAGAAAAGCTGTTAGCTCCATCTTCTACACCTGGAAGGAGGGAAACTGAGGCACAGGAGCTGAGTGAACAGAAAGCCCGTGTCAGAGCAGAGAATGAGATTGGGCCCCGGGGCCACCGGCAGCATCCCGCTGACTGCTCCTGCCGGTGCCTCAATTATGGAGCAGAGATCGGATTTGCCTTAGGAGATGGGGAACAGGGACAACAACGATGTGCCTCGGGGTGACTCTTTAAACAGTAGCTGCTGCAAATGAAGAGCTACAGGAAAGCAAAGGGCTTCCCTGGGGTGCTCACATCTTGCCAGGGGCTTCCAGTCTCACTTGCTTTGATACAAAAGCCACCTTGGCCTCCCAGGGATCTGAGCATCTACTGTGCTGCAGGGGTTTGGTGGGAGCACTGGACCCCACCAACTAAAAAATCACTCCTCAAGGGATGCCAGGGTTAAGAGCACAGCTCTGGCTGAGCTCAGGGAGCACCAGCCCTGCAGATCCAGCCCCAGAACCCAAGCCACGGTGTGAGTGCCGAAAAGGGCCACATTCAGACCCTGGCCTGATGCATGTGGTGCTGGATCCAACAAGGGAGAGCAGCAAGAAGGGGAAGAGACAAAGAGCAGGAGATCAGAAATCACTGCTCAAATAAAAGCAGGGAAGTTCATAGCCCAGGCCAGAACTGAGTCATCATCCCACCGCTACCAGCGTTCCACATCACTTCCTTGGCTTCTGAACTATCGGTGATTTGAGAATGAGGGTTGTTTTATTAGAAAAAAAAAAAAAAAAAAAACAGCCTTTTATCTGGGTGATTTGCCCCGAGGTATGTCAGGGGCAGGGGAGGAATCCAGGTTAATCTGTCAGTGCAGCAGCTGGGAAGTGGGTGCATTGAGGTCAAAAGGCTGGAGATGAGGGACAGGTTTGCAGCAAGGTGCAACCCGCGAGCAGGACCGGCTCCGGGATGCGCTGGGAGCCACGGCAGGAGGTGGTGGCAGAAAAGGCATTTCCCAGGGACCGAGGCAGTGGGCCTTACCGGCAAGGAGCAACTCAACGCCGGCAGGAGGTCAAAGCAACCTGCACCGAGGGAAACGGAGCCAGCACGTAACGCACGGATCCCATCTGCTCCGGCAGCGAGGGCCAGAGCCGGAGCGGTGCAGCCTGGCTCACCCTCGCCCGTGCTGGATGAAGCTGCTTTCTACAGTCACCGCTACAGGTGCTCACCCACCAGCCCCGCGGGAGACGTCAGCGGCGCGGTTATCGATGGAGAAGGAAGGGTGTGGGCCAGCCGGGGAGTTGCAAGGCATGCAGCGCTCCTCAGGTGGCCTTTGGGCAAACACGATGGCTAGGCACTAACCTCCTTCCTCCCTGGGTCCTGTTTACAGATCCGCTTGGCCCAGCCTGGGTCTTATTACTGCTAAGTGCACAGATAACGTCATTAATAAGCACACTGCTGATAGCGGAGGGGCAAACATCCCTCCTAACATTTAGCAGCTTTCTCCCAGCCTCTGAGTAAAGGCAGCTTCTCCAGGGCAGGAAAGGGCAGTGATTTATGTGATCGATCCAGTTAGTCCAACTCACCCTCTCCCTTCCCGCCCCTCTCCTGCATGCTCACTTACTTAATGACTTGGTTAAACTTGTGTCAATATGTTCAAGTCAAACAGCTGCTCTTCTTCAACATAAAGATGAATTAGGAGGATTAACCAAGTCTCCCAGGGCTTTACAGCTCCTCTGGGTTCAACCTCAGCTCCAAAGCCAGGAGAGGGCAAGTCAGGCTAGGAAGGATGCCTCATCTTTGCAGCCCAGATGCAGAGTCCTGTTGGCAAAACCACTGGGGCACAACTGGCCCCAACATTTTATTTCAGGCCTCCATCTTTAAAGGAAAAACCTCCAGTTTCACCCAAACTCCTTTTCCCCAGGATATACTCAGACTCCCAGCCTCCATTTCCCAGTTCTGCACAGTCACTCCAATTTAGGACCACAGCACTGAAAACCAGCCAGGTTTGTGAATGTTTTGCATGGAAATCATTGGGTTTGTTCAGCAGAGGCCACCTAATAGCTCTTGGGAGATCCCAGTTCCCTGCTAAGCTCTAGAATCAGCTTGGAGAAGAGCCAGGCACCCAAAGGAGAGCCCAATTGCCCTCAGGGGATCCCAGAGCATCAAAGCAAGGACATGGTCATCCAAGCAGGCTGGAGATGCTGATGATTTGGGGGAAGTCAGAAGAAAGCTAGCCATGGGTATACATGAAAACTTGTCCAGATCAAAGCTTCCAGGCACCACCACAGCAGGGCAAGGGTTTGCTCAGACATTAAACATGACTGTTTTGCTGGCAGACATTAAATGCAACGGCTGCAGCAGCACACACTGGGTGTTCTCACCCAGGAGCAAAGGGCCCCTTTCACTCTTGTTTTCCGTCCCTTTCGTCATATCCCCAAGGCACGATAACCTGTGCTCCCTTACCCACTCCTATCCCTAATCAGCTTCTTAGGAAGTGTTTCAAGGCTTCAAACTCCCAAATCACGTGTTTGCCAGCTGCTAGAACCCCAGGGACTGGAAGTTCATCTCAGGACGCACAAGCAACTCCTCTCCTTCCATGGAGATCCATCCTCTCCTGACGGATCTTCTAGGCTCACCAACTCAGGAATGCCAAATCCCCATAGCTAGCCACAAAACGAGGGGGGATCAGCTCACCACAGAGACCCAAGAGAGAAATCAGTTTGCCCTGCAGCAGGGGTGGGAAGAGGGACAGCACGGCTTGGACCTAAGGCATCCTCAGTGCCGCGTGGCTGAGGCTGTGGTGTTTGCACATGGGGGCCCGGCTCTGAAGGCAGCATTAATGGGTTGTATCTATCACCCCCCAAAAGAAGCAACCTTTCTGCCACCAGTGCACCAAATCACTGTCGTCCCTGCACCAAGGCTGGGCTGTGAGTTTCGCCTTTTGCATCAGTTTGGGTACCCACGCCCTGGATAAAGGTACAAAATGCTACACTTGAGAAAAAAAAATATCTTAGGATCTACCTAAAAAAAAGGGAAGGGGAAAGTCAAGTGGATTTTAGCCAAAGTAGTGTGGCTAAGCCCTCCCAGCACAAGCCTGTGCCAGGAGATTAGCTCTACACTCGCCTGAGCCCTGGCACCAATTAGTCACCGCAGCTTGTGGTTTTACCAGTTGGCACATGCTGTGCCGAGGCCACTGACATGGGGCAAGCCAGCAGGTGTAGAAAGGAGCCGATCCCCATTGGCTGCCCTGGGCAGAGCCAAGAGCTTCTTACTGAGTAATTAATGTAATGGCAATAATAGATCCAAAGTAAACAAGGTAGGGAAAAAAAAAATAAAAATCAATGGGCTGGGAGCAGAGGCCGCATTCGGCTGGGAGCAGTCCTGGCGGCTTCTGCCTGCGCCTTGGTCCATTGGAAAGACTCACATGCATCCCGGCGGCACTCCAGCCAGCGGTTTTAACATCGGCTGTATCCCAGGCTGTGCCGGCGGCTGCTCCCACTCGGCAGGCAGGAGGCTGCAGGGAGGTAAGGGCTGGGGCTCGGCTGCTCCGCAGCGCAGAGCTGCTGCTCCAGGGGTTGGGGCCATGGCAGCTGCTGCTGCGTGCAGCCTGGGCTGGGGCACACGGGTACCTCCTAGCGCAGCCCGGGGCGGGTTTCCATCTGATCCGCCTGATTTTATGGCCTCTCCCCTTTCTCCCTGGACCCCAAAGCAGAGGAGCTACAGCCCTAGGAGAGGAGAAGGCATCTGCTCCTGCACTATTAAGTTAGGAGAGTTTTGGAGCCAAATAGGGAAGAGTTTAGGATCAATCTCCACTAACAGAAGTGCACCGAATCCCCCGAGACCCAAGGGAGACAGACAGAGCGCCTCAGTGCACATGCAAAAGAGGGGAAACACAAAATTTCAACCCTTTCGCAGACAACTACATATAATTCCCGCTCACCCACAAACACATCTCAGGGGTCTGCTTTCGCTCCAGCCACCCCCCGCCGCAGCCAGAGTCACTCCCTGGAGTGAAAGCACCTTTCCAAACGCCACATCTATAGAGAGGCTGATCGTGCCCGACCACTGCATATGAGCAAAGAGTTTTCTTTCCCATGGGCAATACGGTCCCACCAAGATTTTTCCAAAAGCTGGATGGAAAAGCTCCCAGGTTCCATCTACTTGGGTCAATCTCTCAAACTCCTCTGCGTCCTGTGCTCACAGTTCTGTGCTACAAGTAGAAAAAGAAAGAAAACCAGATATTAGCTTTGCCCCAACCTCAGCCTGCTTGGGCAGGAGGTTGGATCTTTTCCCAGCAGCTTTGACCAAATCTTACAGACCCTCTTTTTATTCTCCCCAGCTCCGCCACAGTTTGTGTGACCACACAAGGAGTGTGGCATAACTCTCTCAGCCCAAAAACAGAAAGAAGAGGCTGGACCCATCAACCAAAAATCAAACAGCTCTGAATTTTAGAGCAGGTCTGAGCTCGCTCTGTATTTCCACCCAAACCTTACAGCAACAAAGGGCAAGGAGGAGACCTGAATCCAGGGCTGTACGCAGAGGAGGTGTGAAAGGTGAGGATGGGAACTGTTTGGGCATCTCCGGTGCCAACAGCTCCAAGTGGGGCAGGGCAGAGACATCCAATACCCATTTTAATGCAGGTGTCTCTGGACAGCTTTCGGCAAAAGGGCCTTTTCCCAGTGCCCTGCAATACTCTGTCCACCAAGAAATTTTTAATGCCTAGATCGGGCTAAACACTAATCTCTTTTGCCCCGAGCCCAGCTTCTGGAGAGGGAAGGGAAGGCTGCAAAGCAAGGAAGGGAGGTCACCACGCAAGTGGCTTTTACAGCAGAGCACACAACCTCTCATCAGTGTATCTGCCACCATCTTTCCTACTTTAAACCTCTTTATTCAATGCAGCAGGTGACCCCCAGGCAGATGAGCCATGTCGGACAACAAAGTCCCAAGGCAAAAACCCTGCCATCACTGCAAGAGCAGGTCAGCGTCAACCCCACCGGACACCTCCACGATCCACTACGAGAAGTTCTGGCTGTACCGTCACTGTTCGTCAGTGCAACAGAGGGACAGGCAAGCTCAGAAGGCTGGGCAGCTCTTCTCGGGGCTGCTGGCCATGAACGTGGTGTTTCTGGGCAGCGCCTTCATCAGCAGTATGATTTTCAACCATGTGGCCATCACACTGGCAGACGTCTGGATCCTGCTCTCCATCCTCAAGGTCTTGTGCCTGTGCTGGATTATCTACTACCTGCTGGGCACCAGTCGGCAGCCGCATGCGGTGCTGTACCGGGATTCCCACGCTGGGCCGATCTGGATTAGGGGTAAGTTCTTCTTTTATTTATCTTCTCTTGCCTTTTCCCTTCTTCCCAGTACTTGGAAGATAAAGAAATTCTTCCCCCACTACTAAAAGAGCTAGGAGCCACAGCAGATCTATTTAGGGCATCGGGAAGCTCCCAGTGCCCTGTCAGCTTGTGGTGTGAGGCTGGGGGGAGACAGGGGCACAGTGGATGCCACAAAGAGGAACCAGAGCAGCCAGAAAAGTCTTGAACTTGGCTTCCCTTCAGCCTCTGGACCAACTTCACTGTGGTCCCTTCCCAAAGCAGAACCCAGGCACCGCCACCTGCAGCCCAGCAAATGAGCACGGTGGGGGACACGTAGGAAAGGTTTTAGGCACGACCACTTTGCAAAGTGAGATTTACCCACATTTACCCTCCGAGGGTGTCAGCGGCCCCATGCCACCCTTATCCTTGTTTAACATCGCAGCAGCCTTGTTTCCAAGGGAAGATTCCTGCCCAGTGAGTCACATCCCAGTGACACCCAGACTTTCTTGGGAGATTTCCCATCAGTAGTTGCCCCACTTCGTGAGATGACACTTCTCCAAGCAGCCCAGGTCTATTACGGAGTTTCTAATTAGCACACAGTCTTGTTAACTAAGCATGGAAAATTAAAGGGAAGGAAGCTGCAAGGTACAGGAGCACCCAAACCTGCAGAGAGGTGTCCAAGGCAAAGGACAGAAACAATCCAAGGGTCCTAACTTCTGCAGACCAGTGCTGCCAAAAGCCTTAGCAGACCTGCATTCATCCCACAGTTTCTCCGCAAGGCAGAAACCATCGCCGGCCATTATCTTACCTCTGTCACTCCAGATTGCACAGCAAAGACCAACAACCCTGTTTCCACCTTGTATCCAAGCACAAAAAAATACCTTGTGTTGTCTCAACACCTTCAACAAGCCAAAGCACACAACCAGGTTCAGGGATCAGGCTCCCCTTTGTCCCCTTATCTCAAAATCGTGAGACTTCCAGGCAGGAAGGACTCCAGCTCCACCCAAATCCACGATGCACAAGGTCTCCAGTCCCCAGCCAGGCTCAGATGCTCCACAGGCAGGTCTTAATTTACTGGTGCTTTTGCTGTTTGCCTAGGGTCAGTGCTGCTGTTCGGCAGTTTCAGCATCCTCCTGAACGTGTTCCAGATCGGCTACAGCGCAATTCTCATCCAGTGCAAATCTGGGGTGGAAATCGTGTTCCCCACCATTGAAATCCTTTTCATTTGTACCCAGGTACTGCACCTTATCCTTCTGCAAGCTTGCTTATTCTCTCTGTCCCATTCCCAGGAGCCCAAGGGGTGGAGGGAAGTGGGGCGACTTGGGAAAGTGGGTGCACTTGGGAAAGTGGGTGCAGGTGAGGCATTCTCATGAGCATTAAAAGGCACTAAAGTATCACATGCCATTTTAAAT
>JAVJGI010000001.1:119917239-119928579 GCA_035590275.1 Ibycter americanus | reverse complement strand
CACTTGGGAAAGTGGGTGCAGGTGAGGCATTCTCATGAGCATTAAAAGGCACTAAAGTATCACATGCCATTTTAAATACCACCTACACTGCTCGTGTGCCAGACCAAGAGGCAAAGTAGTAAGATTAGGAAGAAATCACTCTAGCGATACCTGATGTACTGTGGGATCCAAAGGAGTTTATTTTGAAGCAAAGTAGGGAGAGAGGAGAGGAAATTTCAGATTTTGCCACAGGTGTCTTTGCGCACCAGCCTGAGACGCAGCCGCTCTCTCCATTTGCTGATGCACCTCCCCAACAAAATCCTTTGTGTGCAAAGATATCTCACACCATTTGCAGCTTGTTACCCTGATACCACACCTCTTCTTTCCAAACCCAAAGCCATATTTGAAAAGTAAAGTAGTTCCCATCTCAGCAGCAAATACCCACATGCATACAAGACAGAGAAAAGCAGATCTGGATCTGCGTTAGGGGCAGGCACACACATGCTGCTGTCACCTAAGGATGCCAGCACACGCTGAGATGTGGGTGCACACATGTCCCTGCGCCTCTTGCATGGAAGCAGGTTTACTCCCACTCGGACATGTGCCTTCTTGCCTGCCTGTGCCTTTCCTCCAGGTGTGTAGCAGGCTGCCAGCGTCACCCTGCTCATGGCAGTATTGTTATTGATTTGCAGGCCTTTTTTCTGTGGCATCACTCCAAGGACTGCATCCAAGTCCAGCACAACTTCACCAGGTACAGAGGGGGAAGAAACTGTCTTGTGCTCCTCTAAAGAAACTCTTCTGTTTGCTTATGGTCTCTGGTATTCCTGCTAGAACTGTCTTCACCTGCTGTTACACAGAGTCTCTATATTCTGCATCACACAAGAGCCAAGCTATGACTTGACCCATCCTCCTCCCACTGACCTGGGCTCACCAGCTCCCTTCGGTTTTCATTCGTGCCTCGGACTGCCACAAAGCTTGTTGCTCCCTCCTAACCCCAAATACCTTCCTGCTGCATGGCTCAGGGACCAGCTCACCGACTGGAGGATGAGGCGGGGGTGGCATCCCCATTCCCATCACTGGGAGAGGTCTCAGTCTTCCCTCCCTTAACTGCACCCAGACCTAAGCCAGTGTCACCAGCGTGCCTGGCACTGCCTGCCCTGCTCCTTTGCAAATGGCCAAAGGGGAAGGTAACTCAGCTGTATTTGTGTGTGCAAAGTCACACACCGATGCCCATATGCAGAACAGGCACAAACAGACTACATGTGCACGCATTTGTGCATGGGTGAGAAGCAAATGGCAGCACCACGTGGCAGGTGGACACAATCTCCACAGGCAACATATTGTACAATACCTTTCTCTTCTCCCAGGTGCGGGCTGATGCTGACCATTGCCACTAACCTCCTCCTCTGGCTCTTGGCCGTGACCAACGACACCATTCACATGGAGATGGAGTCTCAGCTGCGTGAGGTGGAGCAGCGATTTGCAGGCAAGGCTTCTTTTTCACATCCGTGTTTGTATTAGGCTGACATAGGTGACTTCTAGGGAGACAGTAGCTCTTGATCTCCATGACTCAGGTATCACAACCGGTTCCCCCAAATGCTGCAACTTCCCTGTTACTGGAGGCTGTCTCGAGATGGGCTGCAAGGGGAAAAAACCTTCAAGGGGTGTGTGTGGGGAAAGAAGACATTTGCTAAACCCTGAATCCTGTTATTATGAATCCTCACAGCCTTGAGGACTGAGTAGCAATCGCTTAACTTCCTACTGATCATGGTTTCTGAGGTACAGAATTGTTGTGCCTGCATGCAAGAAACTCCCAAAGACAGCCATGAAATCCAGGCCATCTCCCTCTTAATTGTTGCCTTCCTCTTCTCATGCTCCAGGCAACGAGACTACCTCATGCACATGCCCAAACACAACCATCTGCAAAATCTTCCAGAAGGGCTACATCCTGCTCTACCCCTTCAACACCGAGTACTGCCTTGTCTGCTGCTCCGTGCTGTACGTCATGTGGAAGAACGTGGGGAGACGCATCAGCCACCACCACGTCCCTCACAGCAAGCCCCAGTTCAAGCTCCAGGGGGTGGTCTTTGGGCCATTGCTGGGCGCCACTGCTGTGATCGTCGGGATCTGCGTCTTCATGATGTACCAGATCCAGGCCACTGGCTCAGCCCCCAACCGCCAAGTCTTCGTGATGTATTATTCCTACTACATTGCGCTCCTGCCCCTGATGAGTGTGGGTGCAGTGATTGGGACAATCATCCACGCCTTGGAAAAAAGGGAGCTGGACACGCTGAAGAACCCAACCCGCAGCCTGGATGTGATTCTGTTGATGGGGGCAGCCCTTGGCCAAATTGGCATGTCCTACTTCTCCATCGTTGCCCTTGTGGCCACTGACCCCAGGGACCTGTTGAACAGCCTCATCCTGTCCTATTCTGTCCTCCTCATCTTTCAGAACATCACCCAAAATGTCTTCATCATCGATGGGCTTCACCGGCAGCCCTCCGTAGCAGCAGCTGAGGGCAGACACACAGAGCATGCTGGGCAGCATGCAGCAACTTCAGAGCCACCTGGTGAAGAGGACACCACGATGAGCAGCCAACGGAGGCACACAGAGGTGTCTCCCAGCAAAGAGGAAGAAATGAAAGAAGAACAGAATCATGAAGCCTACAACCAGAGACGAGTGAGCATGCTGGAGCTGGGACAGGAGATCCGGAAAGCTTCGCTGTCCTATATCCATAGCTACTCTCACCTGAGTTGGAAGAGAAGAGCATTAAGGGAGATCTCGTTCTTCTTGGTTTTGTGCAACATCATAGTAAGTATTGCGCGCTCTGCTGTATCACAGCTTGGCTGAGCCATGACGACCTGCGATACAGACACGCTCTCCTTGTCTTTCTCTTGGGCTGCTATTCCAGACAAGAAACTTTTGCCCAACAACTTTCAACCTACTGGTGAGGAAAGCCAAGACCACTTTTGCTGTTAATACCCTACTCTCTTAACTATAAAGGTCTCCCTTTTAACCTTAGAGTCAAATATGGCTAGGTTTCCTGGGTGCAGGAAGGAGACAGCCAATAAATCCTTAGATGCCAAAATTTTAGCCTCTGAAAAAGTTAAACTCATTGAGGGTGTTTCAGGAGGTAGGTGGAGAAACCAGCAGAGAGGCTGTGTAAATGTGAGTCTCCAGAATTGTAACTCACCCGATAAAGTACACTGTGCTCTGGGATCTTGAATCAACATGGATCTTCACTGCAGCCTTAATCCAGGGAAAACAAATTGGCCAAGGAAACAGTGAAATTCTGTAGAAAGATGAAGTCAGCCGGGGCAGAATAAGGCTCATCATTAGGTTTCCAGGAATTCAGCAGGATTTGACTTACAGCAAGGAGTCAGCAGCTTAACTAGGGGATTTTGCTTCTCTTCCCTGGCAGGGAGACTCCTCTGATACTGCTGAAATACTCCTACAACCGCTCAAGTCAGTGCTGAGATTAGAGTGCAGGTAAGAGACAGCTGGTCATCCTCTGACTTCTGCTCTTTTTTCCTTACACCTCTTAAGCTGTGGGTCATGCCCACATTTGGGGCTCACCCCGTCTTCGAGAATGGACTGGAAAAGTCATTTTACGGCTACTCCACCTGGTTCGCCATCGTGAACTTTGGCCTCCCACTGGGTGTGTTCTACCGAATGCACTCCGTCGGGGGACTCCTGGAGGTCTACATCACAGCCTGAACCAAGCTGACTCCCCACCTCAGAGGCTGGGATGAAACAACGATGCTGAACAAAGATGCAGTAAGCAGCAGATATGCACACGGAAGCTTTTAAGCTTTTTCCCTCCGGCTTCTGCTTTGACTTCTCCTTGCACAACACGGCTGTGAGTTTCAGAAGAAAAAGCGGTTGGTTTATCCTACCATTTTTTCTCCATAGAGAACAGACTCACAGCCCATAAACAAACTGCCTTACTGCTCTAAGGAAGCAGGCATCCTGGTACCTCTCAGTGGTCTGCCAGTGGATGCTGTATGGTAGCAAAGTGGGACTTTACCAGCTCCTATTGAAATCTTCCAGATAAAAGAATGCAAGAGCAGCCGTCAACAAAAGCAACAAAGATTGACCTACACTCTACAGAGCTTCAAATATCCACAGTCAAGGACCGCCAGCCCCACCACCGCTCACCAACCTGCCATCCTGCACCACAGAAGAAACCTATCGGTACCGGCTGCGCTAGAAGCAGATACAGCCACAGTCATTCAGAAATGAACCAAACATATGCTTTTTATGTGAAATTTTCCAAAGAGATGTTGGTAGCTACTTTGATGGCCAGAACAGGAACTATTTCTGTTTGTTCCTGGTGCTGACATCTGGCACACCAACTTGTGCGAGTCCCATAGGACCCAGCCCCACTTAGTGCCCAGCTCTTGCAGCTCTCAGTACCGAAGAGCACGACAGGTCTTTGGACCCGCACCAGTTCAATGCATATTTTCCCACTATCAAAATTAGATATAAGGCATTACCTTGCCTTAACTAAGAATAAACACTATTTCTCACTACAGGCACTCACAGAGCCTCAGGTGAGAAGCACTAGCGAAATACTATGGCCGATCTTTACTTGATGCTACCCGTGCATGCTGTTATCACCAGTGTGCACTAACCAAGGTCCCACCCTTGCACGCAGAGCTCGTTCAGGAAAGAGCTACTGCTAAATCCACTGTGGATCCCTCCCTACTCCAACACTTCGATCCTCACTGCTGCTTTGCACATCCACAAACATTTCGCAAGGTGTACGACTGCACAGCATGGTGCTGATCAAAGACCCGTTAGTACCCGTTCCATAGCAGACGCTTGCTTTGAAAGCACACGGGAGAGCAAGGGGGCTTGCGACTATGGGTCCCAAATACAGAGCCTGACGAATGGAAATAAAGAGATTGAATTCTCACGTGTATCTTGTGAAATCTCTGGGTCTGCCCTGCACTCAAAGACCAGACTCGAAGTCAACTGACACTGACCGTTCTCGCATTCAGAGGTTATACGAGATTGAAGGGCAGGCCTTGTTTTACAATCAATCAAAATCTTTCGTGACTCTTAACCAAGGCCAAAGTGGCACGGTACAAAAACCATCCACATTATTGCTTCTTTTCCTCTATAAATCAATCTCAGAAGCAGTGTGGGTTTAGGATCAGAGCCTATTTAGGGGCGTTTTTTTGTGATCCCCTAGAAAAGCAAACTCTCCCAAGACAGTAAGAGTGATGAGAGCTAGAAACTCCTGACCACGCACATCCCACTCCCCTTAGGATTCAGCATTCAGGCAACACTAGCACCTTTCTGTGAAACTATAAGTGAGAATGATCGCATGAGCATGAACTTTGCCCAATAAGTGTTTTTACTTAGGCCTGTGTCAACAGAAATATGTCATGAGAAATAACAGCTGGATAAATTAGGCTTCAATAAAGTTAATTATTATTCTCATGTCACCATTTGTACCAAGGGATCTACAGGAGGTAGATGCCAAGGCCTGGCCCTTTCAAATGATGAACATGATCTCAAACCTTCTTCCCAGTTACTGACAGCCTGGAGGCAAGCAATGAGGTACTTCATGGGCAAACCCATAACCTGGATTTTATCTGCAGTGTAATAGATAAAACACTGTTTAAGTTACTGAGCCTCCACTGAGCACATGACTTTGGAGGTCTTCCACTGAAATATGAATAGTGAGTCCTGTAGGTACTATGTACAAGTATGGACTGAAAGAGAAGTTGGTTTGTGATTTCCTGCTGGCAATCAGATGGACTACCTGAATACATGATCAACAGAAAACAGGAATGAAGCCCACCAGCTCCAACTCTTATCCACAGCCACTCTAGATAAGGTAACTGATCAAGGTCCTCTATGTCCTTTCCTAACAACACCCAGTTCTAACACTGCAGATGAAGGTAAGAAATCCCACAACCGGCAACAGCAAAAGCACTCTGCCAGGCCAAAGAGAAGTGTAGGGTCCAAGGTTTTAGCCTTTTCACACAATTAAAACTGCCTTCAGCTCCTTTCCAAGACTGACAGCGGGGCTGGGCACAGTAATCTGAAAGCCTGGTGAGAAGTGAGCTAGCTGTGACTCCTGAATCCAACACAGCCATGACATGACTCTTAACCTGCTCCTTTGACATCTGCTCCACCATCTTTTGTCATCTGCCACCCATGAGCACTTCCAGAGCTCTCCCAGACCCAGGGTGCCTGTTTTATGGGTCTCAAATGCACAAAGGTTTTAGTGCACAGTCCAAAGTCAGGAAATTTGATCCTGTTTGATCTAGTTCCTTTTCTGTACCCTTTGAGGCAGTTACCTTTGATGATGAAGTGGCCAAAACCACACAGTTCAGGCTCATTTTCAAGAGCCTTATCTTCATTTCTGATTACAAAAAGCAAAAATCCAGACTGTAGAAGCCAGCACATGGTCTCCTAGTAGCACAAAACACTCCAGCATAAGACAAACAAGATTATAAACCTCTCTCTGGGAAAAAGTAAGCAACCAACTACATGTTTCAGATAATCTTTATCTTTCTCTCTGTAAGTAAGCAAATAGTTTACAGTGCAAGTTGATTTCCACAGAACAAAGATCAGACTCCAAACACCAAGAAACAAACAAAAAGGTTTCCAGAGGAACTCACAAAGAAACAAAGCAGAAAAGAGAGGACAGAAGAGATTGTGAGAACCAGCAGATCCACGGGAGGGAAGAGGCAAGCACATGGGACACAGGATGCCCCGTTCCAGCTGGGAGCTGCAAGTGCCATACAATCAGAGGCTGGCCCCACCAAATCACATTCTTACATATGAGAGATTCCAAGTAAAACAGAGACCTCACCCTGTTCACATCTGAACAGAGATGGGGCCAGGATGGGAGTAGTGCTAGATGGCAAAGTGGGTTGGAGATGGGAGGCGGGTGGGGGGAACAACCTCTCTCTATTTCACACATTTCTTGTCCTTCAGAAAACCATTCAGGTTTTATTTCAGCTTTCTACTGGCCTGGGACTACAGTTCACTTTAGTGCCCAAAGGAGGAAGCCACCCACTATAAGCCAGCAGGAGCCAGCAGTACACTAGAGCAGCACTCTCCAGGAGAGGATGGTCATGATGCTATCACTCTAGCTTCAAAACCTAGGGAAGGGTTGCAAGACACAGAAGTGTGTGCCATACCTGTCCCCTTACTTTAAGGTGTGAGGACCAGTTTCCATGGAGATCTCACTGGTTCTAAGCTGTGGCAAGCAGCTCATGGCCAGTGACCCTCCCAAGAGCCTGCATATCAGAGCACCAAGGACTAGACTTTGGTGGAGAGGGAAAGGTCTCAGTTCGTGACAGGACCCCTCACATTTCATTGTCTGCAGACCATGCAGTTCTAAGACAGCAGCTCCTCCCAGCATAATATAAAATTTGACTCAAACCCCAGGATGTCTCTACCTACCAATGTGCAACCCAATGCTGCTGAACCAAGCCAGCAACAGCGGGTCTCCCACCAATTTAATTCTGGCTTCCCAGACTGCACATGCTTGGGACCCAATACATTCAAGATCTGCTAACTTGGTCGGCTAGCAAAATGCCCTGAAGAACTGAACTTTGCCTCAATACTCTCCGCTCCCCACTGACATGGACATGTTCTTCCTCCTACAACTTCCAAATTCCTCCAGCTTCCCTGAGTGCCTCCCTCAATCCCCTGCCTTAGACAGTAGTGTGCAAAAGACCCTTCCACTCCCTGCATTGCATCAGCCTGCCAGGCGAAGATGGAAGGATATGGTTCCTTTCAAACCCAAGTGACACTGTCCTTTCAGTCAACAGGAGAAGACTAAGGGTTTAACAGTCACATCTCTTCTTGTTCTCACTGAGCCAGTCCCTTCCTCCCTGTGCGCTCACATGGCTTAAGCAGGGCTTTCCAAAGTGACACACACTGCACTGCAACAGCCCACCACGAAGGGTGGGCTGCTAGGCCTGGAAGCCAAGGAAAATCTTCTCATGCCACACTAAAGCACCAGCTACTACAAAACTTCTTAAGCAGCTTTCCAGGAAAGGAGTAGAGAGATTCAGAACTGAGACACAAATTTTTCCTTCAGCACCTTCTCCCATCATTTGGATGGGAAAGACTTCCCTACCAATATGCAACTGAGACACCAGGGAGACACCTGCAGCCAGAAGGGATGCCCTGGAAACTTTATGGAGCCACAGGAAAGTAACTGCAGTTTCCAAACCCCATCTCCTGCAGGAATAGCAGCTTCTCCCTTGCACTCAATTTACAGCTAGATCTTTTCAATTAACTGCTGACTCTGACCAGGGCAAGGACAGGGTCAGATTGGTTTCCAAACCACATCCAGGAGCAAAAGAGTAACAGAAGAGCTAAGAACAGTCTGATTTCTAGTGCAACCACAACAATGGACAATCCCTTAGACATCTTTCACTCAAGGTTCATGGTGAAGGGTGAGGGAAGAGAAGTGAGCTGGGGGGAGGGATGTCCAAGCAGGTCCCAGTTAAAGCTTTAAATGACAGGGAGGTAAATGAAGTGATTGTCCTTTTGGTCTCTCAGCTGGATGTGAAATGCAGGAATAGCTGTGATGAAGCAGCACACAGCAGTCCTTAGATCCAGTGTAGTTTCTCTTAGTAGAGGTAAGCGCTCTCTTAGACCCGTTGAATTTCAAACAGCTTCACATCTGTGTCATACCAGATAGGAGGATCCACATTCCTGAGAGAGAAAGACAAGAGCCACTTTACTTTCTGTCGCCGGGTACACAGAATTCTAATCTCACAGCCAAGATTACAGGAGCTGACTACACAGAATGCCTTCAACTTTGCAAAAGAGGAAATCACTGGCTGAGAGACAATGCACATTAAAGAGATGACAGTACCTACAACATCCCACAAAGCCACAGCTTTGCATGAAATCTCTGCACCATCCCCTCTAGGCAGCTTTTCTATTCCCTGCTGCTGCCAGCTCCCAAACAAGCAGTACTCCCAGAACAACTCCCTTCATGTCACCTGCTCAAAGTTTTGGAGCAGCTGATTCATCCTAGTCTCTTCCAAGGGAACAACATCTTTCTATCCTGTAAATACAAGACGTCCCAGAGCTGGCCAAGTACATGCGATTCTCTCTACAGGCTCCCCACACAGTTTGGAAAAGACCAAGTAAGACCGCACCCAGCTGGTTTACCTCAAGTAAATAACTCCCCACATGTAGGTCCGGAACCACATGGCAGTGCCCGAGTTAGCCTGGTACTTGCGAATGAGGATGGGGTGAGGTACAGGTAGCAGCCCCACCAGTGTGCCATGCTGCAAGAACTTGAGGATCTCAGATTCATCAGTGAGACCCCTGCACAGAGACAGATCAGGAACATCCTTAGCATGTCACACAGTCACCCCCAAAACTGCTGCAGCACAAAGCGCCACTCTAAAACAAACACAGACATAGAGCTGGCAACCATGGCCACCAAGAACACATGCTCTCTCCACTGTAAAGAGAGTTGAGAAGGGATCAGACAAAGAAGCAGCTTGGCAAGCAAAGTAACATCACCTCTGCTGAGACTTTGGTGCTTTCAATTATACTTCACAAGGTTTCCCCTGCAGGCCCTCCGAATTCCAACTCTGCCAGCCTCACAGAACTCTTCACACACTGCACAGCCCTTTCTCTCCACAAATGTACTTACTTGTCAATGCAGATCTTCTCCACCTGAGGGACCAGCACCTGTAAGAGCCGCATGATTGTCTGCAGAGGAAGCTTTGACTTCCAAGACATCACCTGTAAGTCAAAAAGTCCACAGGGCCTTAGGAGTTTTTCTACAGTTATCTCCACTACATCTACAACAAACGAGGTTTACAAAAATCACAAAGGTGGTGGATGAACTGAGTGCACAACAGCAATACAATAAATCCTGGAGCACTAGAATCATGAGCCACTCAATGAAACTAGCAGGGCATTGGTTTAAAACAGGTAAAACAAAATACTTCTTCACAGATGGCAGTAAATTTCTGGAGCTTTGACCACAAGTCACAGACGTTTCCCATGAGGAAACGCTCCTCTAGGGGAGTCTCTCCTGGCACAGGAAGGGTGTCCACGAGTGTGTGGCATTTCTGCCACAACTCTTTTCCTCATTATTTATTTTCTCTGTCCAGATTCTCTTACCCAGTCAGGAGTTGGAGTCCACTGTCCACTGGAGGATGCACTAGAGAGACGCCTTCGATCCCGTCGGGGATGTGATGCCTCCTATCAATAAATATTATTTTAAAAACACATAACAAAACCACAATAAACAAAAGCAAATCACACAAGAACAAGAAATACAACCCATTTTCTGCTGACTTTCCCCCCAGATTTTCCAGAGCACTGCTGGGAAAGACAGCTCAGCCTGTCCCTAGAACAGATCAAACCCACCAGACACTCATTCACTGAAACCATATGCTTTGACCCAGTGAGTGGCAATATTTGATGGAGTTAAGCTGTAGGACCATGCGGCAAGGTCACAACTCCAGTCACCACTGCTGACACACTGTTGGAACAATCCATCGCAGGAGAGTTAAAATGGGACTGACAAAAGACTGTTTTGGCATACTTCTTTCTTTTAGCACAGAGATTAAACAGCTAAAGGCCACAGCTTTTCAGACCTCTGTCTACTATCTCTAGGAATTTTGGTGCCCATCCTGGAGTATCTTAAACAGCGTTTTTCCAAGGGTGGGGTCTCAGAAACTACCTAACAATCCCGGCCCCTTAAGGAATAACACACTCAAACCCCCAAACACAAACACCATCACTAGACACTTTTTTAAAAGCTCTGGTCAAAAGTCAAAGGCCCAATTCTCTCTTATTATTCTCACCATCACTCTGTTTTCATTTCTCTTATATAGAAGACACTACTAACACCCTGGCTTTCCATATTCATGGCGAGAAGGAAGGAAATAACCCTATAAAATCACCATCAATCTCTGCGTGAGGTAAAAACGGAGAGGCTTTTTCCCTTTTGCAATGCACCCTGACCATTCATTACTACAGCCTAGAGCTGACTTTTCTGTGAAACAAACGGGAACAGCACTTCCCTGCAGCAGCCATCCTGCACCTCCACATCCATGGCTTCATTCACATGTCACCTTCGCAACCAGAAACAGCAGGCTTGGGGCAGAGCTGTGCTGCAACCCACTGGAAGCTGACAGTGCTGTATCAGTATTTTTCTGACTGGCGAACAGCTCAAGCCAGCTGCTGGACACAGTGATGTAATGACCTATGATTATGTTTCATGGGCTGCTGTAAGAAGAAAGACCTTCCTTCTGCAAGTTCTCAGCCAAGATCTCACTTAATGACAACCTAATTGTGTGCTTAAGACATCTTGCTGACCACGTGCCTTCATTTGGTACCAGGAAAGG
>JAVJGI010000001.1:119890755-119917139 GCA_035590275.1 Ibycter americanus | reverse complement strand
ATCTCACTTAATGACAACCTAATTGTGTGCTTAAGACATCTTGCTGACCACGTGCCTTCATTTGGTACCAGGAAAGGCCAGGAAAGGTAAGTAAAACTGGCTCTGGGATATTTGGGAATTCTGTTCATTCCAGTTTATTAAAAATCTAAACAGCAATATTATTTTGCAATGTTTGCAGCTACAACCTTATCGTTCAGCCTGTTCAGCTTCAGTGCCGTGTCCTCATCAAGCTTCTAAAAATAAAATTCATAAACACATAAAAACCTCTGATTTCCTTCAGATGACCCCACCTTCTTCCTCTTTTCTCCTCACTCTCCCACAGCCCTTGCCCCCTTCACAGCTGCCATCCAAATGCTGGCAGCCAGCTGACATGTTTATGAAAGGTACAATGGAATTACACTGAAGTACAGAGACTGTTGAACATTTTATGAGACACTTTTGAAATGTTTATGACTGATAAGGGGAGAACATTAAAACAGATAAAGGAAGGAAATTAAATCAGCCATAAGGGTGGGTATCCTAAAATTTGTCCAGTATCTCTTATTAATTTATCTCAGCTCAGCAGGTTGGAGCCAGGTTGGAGCACAGAACAAAGACAATGTTCAGATAGTATGAAACACCACAGCCCCTGGAGACAGATATGTGCTACCTGAAGCGCCATGTAACAGCAGTGATGATTCTCCCTATAGCATATCCTACACCCGCTGCTTCACTGCCCTCCACCTCCTGTTTCCTTTTTGGCCACCAGCCCACAAACATTCAGACGCAAATAGCATTGCTGGAGCCAGGCAGGGCAGCTACTGGGCAACTGTCTGTCTGAGACCAAAGGCTCACATGTGCACACATGCTCACACGCAAGCAGAACAAGCAGAGAGGATCAGGACATAAGGGTAAATGTAGGAGTCTTCAGCCTGCTCTGCTAGATCGCAATGCCTTTGCAAACACCCCCTTTCGGACCCCGATTCTACAGTACTGTCTCAGCCAAAAGCATGTCAAGGGCAAAACAGACCAAAAGATTCTTGTAGCACCACCGGTCCGTAGCAGCCCATGATAAAATGCACCATCCCAGCCCAGCTCATCTCCTCCTGCCCAGTTTGCTCCACACCCAGTGAGAGCTGGTGTGCCAATTTGGCCATCCCAGAGAAAACTAAGAGAAGAAAAGCTGGGAAAGTTATGCCTTCCACCACAGCGCAGCCATGCCTCCCTGTGCAAGTGGATGCAATGTTCTCACTGAAACTCACTGGACAGTGAATACTCAGGCAGAGCATGAGGTAGCACTAGGTGTATAAATGTGGGCTTGCTGAAGGAGGAGAGGACATGCAGGACAGCCTTTAATTTCCTACAAGACAGCCTAGAGGTTTTTGATGCTGGACAGGCAAGCACATGGACTGAGGAGTTAACAGAGAGCAATAAAAGACTACTGCTCCACTGAAATTGGAAGACAGCTGTTTAATAGCTCTTGATGGGGAAAACTAGCAAATGCCAGAAGGTTGACATTGCCACCAGAGCCTAGGAGGTCAGCACAGCCTTGATTCACAGGCTGCAAAGCCTCCGTCTCGTCTACATGGCCAACCAGCCACCACTCTGAGGGCACTCTGTTCACAACACCAGCCAGCCAGCAGATTCTGTTAGAGCTCTCCATCCCAGAAAGAAGGGCGAGGAAAAAGAAGCAGCAGTCAGAACCCAAGTTGAAAGCCTCCAGATCAGGAACACATCCTTTGCAATTACGCACTTGCTGCTCAGTAGCTTCCACTGTGAAGAAAGCTCACACCTCTACTGTCCTAGCTCTTGTGTCATTAGCACAAACATGAAACACCCAAGATGATGCAAGAGTACTTCTGAACCATGGTGTTTTCCAGCGCAGTGCACGTGTGCATACTGCCTCTAATATGATGCCTTTCTTCAGTGGGCCAACCAGATCTCTCCTTCTAAGTCTCCCTTTTGATTCATTTCACACCCTAGACCTTCCCCACACACCAGAGTGTCTGCCCTTACCCCACTCCAGGGCTCCCCATCACTGACAGCTGAGGGCGGGGTACCCTCTGGTGGAGGCTGTGAAGGCTCGGGCTCCAGCGAACGCATGGTCCCATCCTCCGACACCTGTGACTTCTCCGTGAGCTTGTCAATGCCTGTATTCAAAAGGCGGAAGAAAAAAAAACCTCCTCAAAACCACAAGTGATTTAAATACACTTAAAAGCAGGGCGTTCTTCTCTGCCCTACCATGCAGAGACACCCTACGCATCTGCTGACATCTGAAACGCTTTCCTTTCAACAGGTAAAGCAAGATCTAGCCTTGATTTCACCACCCCAAAGGAGTTCGTTTGCCTCTAGGAAAACACCCCCTGGTGTAAGAGGAACACAGGTTCACACGGATATAGTTAAACTGAGGCAAAATATCAAGATTAGAACAAATGGCCACGTGGACACTAAGTCTGAGACAAGAGAAACTCAAGACAGTTTATTTCAACTTGTTTGTGATCAGCTTGGGCAAACTGATCTGAAACTCAGACTGAAAGGCAGTAAGTCATTCGGAGATGTAAACTCTTAATCTCTTCCACACCCAGTGAAAGGGTGAGTCCACACAGTATCTCACAGAGAAAACAAATCGCTATTCTGTTACGAAGGTAAACTAAAGCTGACCTGGAGTAGCCACCAAACTTGTCTTTAGTGTCCCTGGTTCAGCAGGGGCAGCAGGACGTGACCCTTCCATGGAGACCCCATCCTGGGAGTTAGTGCGAGAAATAGGCTCAGGAGTTTTCTTCTTGCGCTGCAGACCTTTCTGGATGGACTGTGAGTCTGTGGGTAAGTTGGCGAGCTGGTGAAATACATTCCGCTTGCGGATAACAGCGTAGACCAAGTTTGAGTTCCCTGGGAACCACAGCAACAAAATGAGGAGAAAAGACTCAAAGAGCTCTGTCAATACAGCACAGCTCACGGGGCACGTGAAGCATGATTGCGGAGACCCCGCAAGCTCAGAGAACCATGCTTACACCCACAAAGGCAACGGCACAAGAAGAAAGAGCAGAGCTCGATATCCTTTTATCCGTTACAAAGCAGTACAGGAAATACAGTGAAATCCTTCCTAGGCTAGAAGGCTGACAAGAAATGGCTTAGAAACTGACATTCAAACAACTGAGAAGAAAAAGGACAGTTTAAACCACATATTAGCACCTATTATGGAAGAAAAGGTTTTTAACCAAGATTCAACATTTCTCCATCTCCAAAAGACTTCACAAAACAAATCGGAGGCATTCCATTTGAGGAGAAACAGGCTTGAAATACCAAAGCCAAAAGGCCCAAATTCTTACTGTCTGCAAGGTGGCAGAGAACAGAATGAAACCACCCACTAACATAAAAAACAAATCACAGCCACAAAGGCTGGTTTAGTATCTGGCAACCACCACGTGCAAGATTTCCTTTAGGGAAGCAGAACAGCCACTCCTGATTTGCACTTTTAAAGCAAAACATTAAGTTTTGAGCAGGTTAAAGGAACTCACTATTTTTTCTTTGAGGTAAAAGACTATCATGCTTTTAAGAGGGAAAGCATAAGGCATTTCCTGGAAAGGCAGCAAGTGGCAAACTTGGTTTGGATGAGGCTGTTTGGTCTTCAGCTCCAGTGACCTGCCACAGCAGAACTGGGAGGCACTTTTAAACATTTAATGAGATGGAAGTTCTTTTGTCCGCCCACCCGCACTGCTGAGCAACATGAGCAGTTTCACAGCAGCACCCAGCCAGGCACAACTTCAGTGTTAAACACACTTTCCCTTTTTCTTCCCCTCTACCCACCTCATCTTTTGGTCTGCAGGAGGCTGAGGTTATGCTGATAATTGGCTGCCCTCTCATTTTGCTCTAACCCAATCCGTCTGGGTCAGGACCCAACACTGATTACCTACTAATCTGTCAATGCTAGGCAAGTCTCCATGTAGTTTATTTCTATACTTCTTCCCTCTCTCATCTGGACTTTCTCTGAACTTCCATCTCATGTTCTCTTGGACTAAACTAGTGCAAACCCACTAAATACAGCAGTCAGCCTCTTACCATCAAACTGGTACTGAATGATGTTGTTGAAAACTTCCAGCAAGAAGAAAACAAGATGGTGATTCTGGACAGCGGAGAACAAGAACCAGGTGGTGGAAAAAGCCTCCAGGAGATGCAGTAACTTGTTAGCAGCCACCATGGAGAGAGATTTCAGGTACGGAGACACTGTGGAAGGCAAAGACATGAAAACTGGAGAAAGAACCAAGGTTTATTTACTCACATAAATACACCACTAAAAATGTTGCTTTTACCACCCTCCCACCCTGCACCTCTGGGAAAGCCTCATGGAACAGGTAAGCCCAACAGGGTCCCACAGAAACACTTCCAAATATAAAAGTGAAACAGAGAAATTGCCTAGTAAAAGCAGGCATTTCTGCTTTTGCAGAGTCTTGCGTAGTTTTATACTAGTGACATCATCTCTGGTGTGCCTCCTGAAAAGCTTACACAACTGGAGCCACCTGGACACGCAATAAGCCCAAGGGAAGCCACTACGGGAAGGTGGCACTCCCTGCTGGAGAGGAACAGCACTATCAACCACCCTCACTGGGCCTTCTGGCAAATGCCCTTCTGCCACCCTAGAGGGGCTCCAGGGACTCTGCTGTCCCACCCTCTGCGGCATCTGGCTGAGCCCAGGCAATAACCCCGCAGGCAGGTCTGATCTGCAGCTGGCAGCTCCAGCACAGACTAGAAAGGATCAGTTTCCAGCAGCAGTCGCTGACACTGGTCCATGTTAGGGGGAACAAGTAGGAGCGCAGGGAGAGGGGAGCAGGAGCAGCCAGAGCTGTCCCCTCTGTGGGTTGTGATTCCACACCACGCACAGTGCTTACCGTTCACAACAATGGTGAGCAGGCAGTCAAAGAGAGGCTGCAGCCGCTGATGCCCGCTAGTTATGATCTTGTGAAAGACCTATGGTAAGGAAGGAGTTCTTAAGCAAGGTAGTACTGTACTGAAAGCACCCTCTCAACCAAAACCAGTGCCACCCCCACAGTAATCGCTTCCTGACACCATTCCTTCCTAGGCAGGGCCCTGCACACTCCACAATTACACAGGTGGGGAAGGCTGCTCTCACTGCAGACTTGAGCTCCAGGAGTACAAGCTTTCATTTACAAGGAATCCTTTGGGGACATGATTAGGGCTCTACAACACTGCAAACAGAAACTGACTGTGAGCTGTTCCAAAACGCACAGGCAGCTGAGACAAAAATAAACCACCAGAAAATAAGAAACATCTTCACCTCCATCAATTTTGACCCTGAACCCTAATGATAGCTGCTTAGAATGCCACAGAACTAATCATTTCACATTTCATTTTAGTGCAAACTTCTAATTCAAATGTTTGTCCTATTTTTCTTAACTATACCCTCAGACATGGGAAGATTCAACTGCCTTACAACCAGTTCAGACATTCCCAGTCTTGGTCTTCCCACCTCTAGCTGGCATGCCTGTAGAGAAGACCTGCAGCATAATGAAAATACAGGGATGATCCAAGATTAATGGAATGTAACAGCAAAACACATAGTGTCAAAAATAGTTCTGGTGGGCACATTTCTTCCTACTCCTTCTAATGGGAATCTCCTTTTGGAGGTTTATCAGAAGCTGCTGAGAGATTCTTCTCTGGCAAACTAGCACTAACATGACAGGAGGGTACCACCTGAGGCTTGTACTGCAAAACACACAGCTGTTTGTAGGCAGTATCGTGGCCCTCGGCACTACAGACTGAAAGGTGAATGAAACCTTGCAGCAACCCAAAGCTGAAGGGTTGAGCTTGGTATCACTGTTGCTTCCATTCTGACAGAAGTGCTCCGCACAGCTCTGGTTACCTGGGACAGAACCAGCAATGCAGTCAGACCTCCTGCCTTCCCCACCTGCAATCAAATCTGGTAGAGGCCATGCACCCATCCCACTCATGCCAGTCCCAGAGTCCTTTAGACACCAGTCCAGTGCCATCCGGGATCCTGTTCTTTAGGATCATCTCATGCAGATGGAATTGCACCTCATGCATATGCACCCTGCCAGACACATCACTTCACATTAACTGTGTGCAAAGATCCCACCAGTGCTTGGATGCATCCCATGCACTTTCCAGCTACTCAGTGGGCTGGCTAGAAAGGACAAGTATATTGAAGGAGGACAGTTATTTGTGGAGGATTGAAACAGGAGTTAGGAGAGACAGAAAAGAACTGCTGGAGCTGTACTCACTATGATGAGCAGATCTGCATGTGTCCCTGTGAAGACAGGGATGTCCATAGGCACTCGTACAGAATACGGCTTGTTTAGTCGAACCCCAAAGTTACGCTCCCCACTGAGAAGCAGGAGGATAAAGACCCCAATGTGCATCAAGCCCACTCGCGCTGCAGGAAAAAAACAACAACAAAACAACCCACAAAAACCCTCACACATCACAGTGAGGCTGGTGGGCTCCTGAAGACTGAAGGGCAGCCAAGGAGAGAGAAGGAACACTATGGGATTGAAAGAAAAACTGCACAGACCAGAACATCCTGATAAAGGACATCCCACTGTCTGGTTTTGGCTGGGATAGAGTTCATTTTCTTCTCACTAGCTGGTACAATGCTGTGTTTTGGATTTCGTAGGAGAATGGTGTTGATAGCAACAACTAAAAACATCAGTGTGCTAAGTAATGCTTATACTAAGTCAAGAACTTTTCAGTTTCTTAGGCCCTGCCAATGAGAAAGCTGGAGAGGCACAAGAAATTAGGAGGTGACACGGCCAGCACAACTGACCTGAACTAACCAAATGGATATTCCATACCACAGAACATCACGCTCAGCATATAAACCAGGGGCAGTTGGCCAGGACCTGCCAATCGCTGCTCAGGGACCGGCTGGGCATCAGTCAGCGGGTGGTGAGAAACTCTATTGTGCATCACTTTTTTTTTTTTCCTTTCTCTTTGGATTGTACTCCTCTCCCCTTCATTCCTCTCTTCATTACAATTGTTATTATTATTTTATTTCAATTATTAAATTGTTCTGATCTCAACCCTCGAGTTTTACCTTTTCTCCCAGTTCTCCTCCCCATCCCTCTGGGGGCAGGGCGAGTGAGTGGCTGTGTAGTACTTAGTTGCCACCTGGCGTTAAACCACAACACTCTCAGAGAGCTCCCTCTGTTGCCAGTACCAGTATCCTTCCCAAACACATCTATGGGCCCAGTACAACGTTAAGTCCTGGATAGATCACGCTTTTCATTATGTTCTTGATGCACACCCATCACCATAGTAGGAAAGGTCTGACGACTTCTTTCTACTATGCAGTGATGGAGTTACGCCTGATTTACTCCTAAGGCAAGAGGACATTGCTCATTTCTCCCACTTCATGGGATCAGGGACACAGGTTTCAATGTAAGGACTCAAAATCAGTTCACACATTCTAAGGATCTCCCTTCCCTGTGTTGTGATCATGTCCTGTTTCCCATATGCTACAAACATTAAACCCCAGCTAACTAAACCACTCTACTCCATGCCTGTAGAAGGCTACAAACACGCAGTCAAGATGCTATTGCATCTAAGCAGTAGGGGGAGGAAGCATCTTAAAAACATTCTAGCTCAACTGTCAAGCACAGATCATCCCAAATATTGAAAATAACCAACTTACACTGGTCTGCTCTGGCATCATTGAGAAAATACAAGATTGGGACAAGGATGTCCAGAACATCACTGCTCTTCAGCACAAAGAAGAGGAATTTCTGGAAGAAAGGAGAGGATTTCAGACAATCACAAGCATATTCGGTTTTATCTGCCATCTGCAGGACTCAGGACAGACAGCCTCCAGTCAATTAAGTCTCTCAAGAATGTTAGAAAGGCTAGAGTATGCACCAGCTCTTCAACTCCAGTGTTATTTGTAGAGTTATTATAATACCTGCTCCAGCATCTGCCTCAAGCACTGACCCTCAGGAGCTGCAGCCTGCCTCCCAAGCTGCCCCTACAGCCAGACCCACACCCCCAGCCCATGCAGCAGGGAGTAGTGCTGCTGACCAGAGTACCACAGCATCACTGCTAACTACCTGCTCACATCCCTTCACCACGGCTCAGTCCAGCCAGAGACACGCCAGGCTTTGGGCAACAGGCAAGGTGGGGCAAAGCTCAGAAAGAAGCAGATCCACACCTTGTTGAAGTCACAGAGTTTCCAGAAGAGGACAAGGAGTTCCTGATGGAACTGGATCTTCTTGGCTGAGTTTGGCAAGTAGGTCTGGACCAGCGGGTTTGATAACAAGCGAGCCACTCCTTTCAGGATGAACTGGAAATCCTGCCAACAGACCAGGAAAGAGACTGTGGTGGGCCCAGGGCTAACACAATCAATCAGCATGAAATCAGGCAGGAGAAAAGTTCAGGACAGGAGTACGTTACCTCCTCTCGGTGTATTCTTGAGAGGTAATTCACAAACAGATTGTCTGGTCCAGGAGGCTGTGTTCAAAGAAAATGAGTGAAATGCTTACTGGCAGCAAGGTGTACTCAGGAAGTCAGGAAGTCAAAGTGTAACCGCTGGCTCTGGGGGCTAATGTCTCCCATTTCAGCTTTCTGCTCTGAATGTTGCAGTTCTAAATGCTAGGAGACAGAGCACCTCAGGGAACAGTAAATTCAGGGGCTTTTCACTTACACGCTCCTGATTCAAGTCAGTGACCAAAACCTAGTGGTTTGGTCATGTACAGCTCTTTAGTGACCTACAGGAAAAGAAGCAGGACTGGACCAGAGATAGCAGACTACAAGGAGGAGTGGTGCTGAGCCCTACAGGTCAGCATTCAATACAAGCTGGTGTAAGAGGACCACAGGGAGTTCAGGAGAGCAGCAAATACAGATTCCAGTGTCACTCACATCCACATCATCCATAGCTGTGCCAGTGGTTGTGCCATCCACAGTGGGACTTGAGCTGGTGGAGCTGTCATAGTCCAAAGTGACAATCAGCACCTGGGCTGCCTCCTCCACCAGCGGCTCACGGTAGTCAGAGAAAAGCAGGTGATTGTAAGGAATCCCATAACCCACTGGGTCGTAGGCACAGACGACGTTCAGGAGTGAGGTGAAGAGTGGAAGTGCATGTCTGAGGAGGAGAAAACATTCTCAGAAACAGGAAGCAAAAGGTGCTGCTTTGGGAAGGGACAGGCATCTCTCTCCCAAGTGTTTGGGGTCATGGCAAAAAACCAATCATCTTCTCTGATCTATGACAATGGTCCATGACTGAGCAGCCCAGAAACAAGAACTGATGCTCCAGTATCCTGGACTACAGCTGAGAGGGAAGGGGAGGTGAAAAAGGCTGTGTGGCCTCCCAGAGGAATCCAAAGGGGAAAGAACCTCAAAGCTCTCTAGGCTCTGGAAAGACAAAACTGTCTGCCTTCAGCCAGGACAATGCATCGATGAGCAACTGTCACCCGAGGAGCTGAAAGTCCCAGAGGAGGCAATGTCAGTAGAGGGCAGCACCCATCTGCCACCAACGCCATAACCCACCGGCTGCAGTGCCACGCCACCATCCCCACAAGGGATCAGGGTCTACAGCAGGGAACAGGATCTGCCACTTCCCACAGGACAGGGATCAGTCCTGCATCAAACTCCAGTGAGCACCATGCTCAATCTCTCCTTTTGCTGCTGAGGAATAATTCTTACTAAGCAGAGATGCTAATGGGGAGTACATAGGACAGGGACAAAGAAAAAGGATAACAGCTCCTAGATGTTGGAGGAGTAAGTCCTATGGTCCCTCATTACCAACACACTCCATGGAAGAGATCTGAAGGTATTTCTCCCCCAGCACCCAGTCCCCCACCCTTCACACCCTCACCTGTTCTCCGCAGAACAGAAGAACTGCACCCAGGGGTTGGTGTTGCTGCTGTCTGAGGAGGGAGGCAGATACATGGCCTCAGAGAAACAGGTCAGCAGCAGCTTAAGCAGCTCTGTCCTGAAAGAAGGGAAGAAGAAGCCAAGGCCTGGAGCCATTCAGGAGCAGGAACTGGGCACAGGAGGCACAATCATTTACCACAACAAACACATAAGGAATGCTCAGTCCCATCTAGAAAGTCCTCCCCACAGAGAGCTAAGCCCACTTCATTTCATAAGCAATACTGGTGTCACTGGCACAAAGCTCAGCAGAATTGCTGCCTTATGAAAAAGAAATACAGTACAGCTCCTGGGCATTTTCAAAGCAGCAATGCTTTGCCAGTTCCTGTTACAGACACTCTGAC
Source organism: Ibycter americanus (assembly GCA_035590275.1). NCBI lineage: Eukaryota > Metazoa > Chordata > Aves > Falconiformes > Falconidae > Ibycter > Ibycter americanus. Next base: position 119,906,922 of record JAVJGI010000001.1, on the reverse strand, counting down.
TCCCATATCATACTACAAAAAGCTATTCAAAAGGTCAGCTGTTTTTTTTTTTTATTGTTGCCAGTCCTGTTAGCTCAGAAAGGAGCAAGTAGAAAGCTCCTTGGGAATCAGATACCTGAGGAGGCAAGGAGAGCCTGTCTCCCCCAAATCTCCCTCTCCTGAGCCCAGTTTCCTTCCATTCTGCCTTTGCAGACCCTCTTACCTATTCAAGTCGTGGATGTAGTTAGGCTGTGGAGAATGAGCAAAGCCCACTCCTGCCTCCCAGATGTACTCACAGCTGTCGATGGAGTGGATATCTTCTGCTGTGTCCTGTGGGAGAAATAAGAGGTTGGACCACAGAAGGCAAGAGTCAGAGTTGCCAGCACTAGTGGTATCTCAGGCAGTTCAGCCCCTCTCTCCAGCAGTAGCAAAGAAATCAGCATCCAGACACTCGGACTGTACATACCAGCCCCACCCAGGGAGCACCCCTGACAGAGGGCCTTTCATCTTCAACAGGTACTGAGCACCATGCAGAGGGAGACCCTTACTCTAGCATGCTAAGGTACAATGCTAGCCACCTCCACTGGGAAGGGTCACCCAATGCCAAAGGATCCAAAATACATTCTGTTCTCATTACTGGATGCATCACCATCACCTGCCCTTTCCTCCACATCTCATGAGACTCAGTTCAGGTCAGGGCTTTTCCTTTGCAGATCAAGCACACCGCACAGGGGTTCAGTCCTGCTCGACACCTTCACCCTATCTCAGGGCCCACCATGTTAAGCTTACCCACATAATGGTGACTCCAAATGGCTGCGCCCCAAAGGCAGGAGAGCAGCAAATTAACCCTTGTTCATAATAAAACCGGATATGACCGCGACTTGCTTTTCAGAGGGAAAGCAAGAAAGTGGCTGCAAAAATGTTATTTCCCCTAGCCAGAACACTCCTAGTCCCTTGACAGTTGCTGGCATGACTCCCAAACTCTTGCTTTGCAACCTGAGGATATGAACCACAGCAGTTTGTCCTTCTTCGTCACGGTCAGCTGAGTCAGGGTTAAAACAGCTTTGCAGAGACAAGCAGCCATTGAAAACCACCTGCTGACCTTCCAAAAATGACCAGGAGCAAGAGTCCAGATGAATGTTTGCATCAAGTGCACTTGGCACGCTTTGGCTGTCTCTTTTATGGGGTTTAAATAAGCGAATTCTACCACCTGCCCTTTTTCCTCCCTGCACTTGGGGAAAGCAGATCAGAGGACTGTTCCTAATTGCTCTGGGTTCCCTTTGCATAACCTCCTTCCCACAAAGGCACTGATCTCAGCAGGGCATGAGGGCAACCAAGATGCACTTACCACCCCAACCAAGACTACCACAAAACCAGCACGCTGACAGCAGCTACTGCTGACATGGAAGCAACCACAGCTTCCTCCTCAGCCTGAGCTTTTCCTGCCTTGCTACTCACTTCCTACAGATAGGCCAGAGCTCACCTGCTGTCAAGTTTCTTACCGAGCTCCTCAGAACAACACTCGCTGAGACTGGAGTGCCCAAGACCTCCCTCCACAACCAAATCTTGAACATCTCCTGCCAGGCACAGGCTTCATGGAGAGAAATGCAATTACAGCCACAAACCTGCTTCTACCATGTGTGACTAAGCAGGAACACCAGGACGAGACAGCATGTTAATAGCTGTCATTACAGCAGCTCCCCAGGCCTGAAAAAGCAGGTGCTGCTGTCTTCAAAGAGCTCACAAGTAAATGCTAAAACAGAGGCACAGGCACGGCACATGACAGAGGGAGCCAGTCTCTAGCCATAATTCCAGGGCTGACTTCAATAGTAGGGCAAACAGTCCCAGGTCTCCTCTGCCCGTTCCCTCCCAGTTTTCACTCTTCCTCCTTACTCAATTCTGCTTCAGCAACTATCCACCATGATCTGTATCTCTGGGGCTATATGCCATTCTGCCATGAGCATGAGGTGGTTGTACCCATCTCTCTGCTCTTACCCTGCAGTCAGGCCCAAGAGTGCAGGTCAGACCAGATCCAAAGAGGAAAAACAACTAGGCAAAGACTACAGAGGCTGGAGGCAGCAGACAGGCAGCTAACAGCAAGGACATAGAGCATTCACGATCTCAGTGTCTAATTCAAAGTTGCCCAGAGCCCTGGAAAGCTAGGCTGGCTGCTGCCAAGGGCAAAATCACAGGGGCAGCGAGGGGTGCTCTCCCAGGAAAAACTGTTGTCACCACAACTTGTGCAATCCATCCCAAGTGACAGCACTAGACAGCAAGTCTATCTGTTTCAGCCTCACTCCCACTTACTCTCAGCACATGGGTAGCTCTGCTCCAGCCTTGCCCCTTCATTCCCAGGTCACAGATTTCAACTCTGTTTCTACTACCCAGACACCTCAAGCAACCAACTTATTACTGAGATTTTTCAGGGAATTCTGCAGCCATCAAATACACCATGGTTTAGCATGTTCATTTTTAATTTACTTCACAGCTATACCATAAAGGAGGGCTGCCCACTTTTGTTTATAGACCGGACCTCCAAGAAACACCAGAGGGTCACTGGTGAGGGGCAAGAGAGAGGGGGAGGGAGGGAGATGCACCAGAATCTGTCCTTATCCCACCTGGTAGGAGCTCCCTGCTTCAGGGAACTCCTCTGAAGTAAAGATGGTCACCATAAGGATCAGAACACATTTGTCTTTGCTGCAATGACACAAAGAGGGAGAGGAGACAGACAGACACAACAGACCATCTACTCATTCAGATCACAGCACCTGCGATTAGGCAAACAACTGCTTCCTGCCCCGGCCTGCACGAAATTGCCAGTGAAAGGAACAAGGTGCTAAAGGTCTCTGCTCCACTGGCAACAACAGAAGAACAGCTGTTTGCCAGCACAACCACCTTTTCCTGAGGGGTGAGCTGTAGTGCAGGGATAAGTGTCAGCCACTCGTCTGAGACTCATGCAGCTGTCACAGAACATCTGTTTTAGAAGGCACAAACACCACAGAGTGAACCCAAAATGTTGATCAGTATTAGTCACTGTGGGTTCATGCTCAGTGACTCCATATTTTCCTGCCTGCAGGTTCGCAGAAAGCTGCTGGGGTTTTCCAGGGTACCCCTTACCATGAAGCTAATCTACCTCTATGCAGAAAATCTTACGATTCAACTTACCACTGTGCTCCTCCGGTGGCTCTGCACAGTGAAGTCTGGACAGAACAACAGATCTGCAACAGCAAGGAGCAACGACTCGGCCAGTGGCCGGGCATTTTCATCATCTTCATCTCCCTAAGCGAGAAACATGGAAGAGTATTGTCAGCCCAGGGTTAACAAAGAGCACACAGTAACAATAGTGTAACACAGCAAGAGAAAATACACTCCCCAGGAACGCACAGGGAGGCAAAAAGTTACAAAGGAACAAGAGGGAGAAACACACAAAACCCAGTCAGTACAGGAAATAATTCCCCCCCGGAAGGTGATGACTAAACAGGAACAAGCTCTTTAATGACACCAAACTGAGCAGACAAAGGCCTAGAGATGTTGGGGAAACAGAAGAGTAGCACTGGAGCTTGCCATGTGGAGATGCTTGACTTGCTGAAGACAAAAGGAAAGGGAACCATTTACAGAGAAGAGGGCTTTATAGTCATGGAGGCGATTTGGATGGTGCACAGCAACGGGAAGAAGCCAGCCAGCAGCAATAAGGTGTAAAACCTCTAAAGTCCTGTGTGGTTTGCCCAAAACTGGAGGCAACAGAACTGGGAGAGGCTGTGTGCATCGTGCAAGGGGCCACCTCAGCCCGCCATGGCAGAGCAAGCATGACAGCAGAGAGGATTTTGCCATCTCCAGCATTCAAAGCAATCATTCAAATCATGCGTGGCTACTCCTCTGCAGCTGTTGCCACGGGAAACCTTGCCAGATCCTGCCTGTCAAATAGCATCCTGGATGGGAGGCCTTCCCCACCACACACTGGTGCTGGAGGGAAAGGCAATAGCAGGAGCTTATCTATCTCAGCCAGGCTTCTGTCAGCCTGCGCACAACATACGGCTCTGTTAGCAGGCAGCTAACAGAGATAATAGCCTGTGTGGCTCTGACGTCTGTCTCAGTGACAGCAGGAAGACTACCGTCAAACAGATCCCGGATGTAAGGAGAGGCCCAGAGAGCAAGCATAGCAAAGATGCTTTCACTTGGGCTCATAGTCAGAGATAAAATGACAAGCATTAGGGTCCAAGGGGATTTCTTTTCCAAGAATGATCTTTGCTAAGATCACCTTGGCTGCCAGAAAAAAGTCCCTACAGGCTCTGGGTACCACTACATCCAAAATGGGGTGACATACAACAAACCAATAGATCTGTACACAATACAGACTCCCTTACAGGAGGGAGGCACCCATTCTCCAGGAGCTCTGTCATCCATCACGGCATCATGAAGCAGACAAAGGATAATTGCAGAGATATCTACTAATGGTCCAGACATACCATCATCTACCCGTTCAGTTCCCAGAGAGAAATCAGCCTTCAGACAGCAAAGCTGTTGCCCCTAGATTAGTAGTGACCCCAGCTTCCCTAACATCTCAGGGCTTATTTGTTATCCCCTGCCAGGCAGCTCAGCCAGCCTTACAGCTGTTTCTGCACATGGTTAAACGATGGGACACACTGAACCACAACAGCTCCACTGACATTCAGCAGGCACAACCCAGCAGGAGGGCTCCCCTACCCAGCACACATGCACTGAGCTGGATTGCCCTGGGGCGACCCTACCACTCTAAGACTGAGAAACTATCTCTTCCAGGTGCTGAACAAGGTGGAAAAACAGTAGTAACAGCAGCCTAGCTGGATCAGAGCATCAGGCACCCCACACGTTCCTTCCCAAAACAAGCTCTTCCATTGTTAAGCCTCTCCAGCACTCCCTGGCCCTTGCAGGGATGAAAGGATGGACAACCACCACCTTCCCAATCTCACAGATCACATAACAGAGCAGGGCTAGCAAAGACTTCCCTTTCCACTATCCAGAACTTCCCTTGAAGTGGCCTCAGGTGAAACAGATTAGAAGTGACAGGCAGAGACAGAGCAAGATGCAAGGTTTGTACTGTACCAACCACTGCTGACCCTTTATAATCATCCCCAAAGACACTGCAATACACTTAACGCTCAGGGGAAACCACGCTCTTCAGTACAGCCATGCTGACCTGCAGATTCAGAAACTCATAGGAGAGGGCTCTCTGTGCACAGAGCAGGCAGCTGCTGAGGGAGCAAGCAGGCAAATATGTATTCCTGGCCTAATTCAGCTGTGTTTTCAACACTATTTCTCCTATTTGCAGGAGATCCTAAAGCACTTTCGTCCTGAGGCACAGAAGAGCACTACCGTGCCTGCTCTCCAGACAGAGAAATGTGGGGAGGTTCAGAGACTCCCCAGAGGTTATACACACCACTGACAAAGCCAGAAACAGTACCTAATTCTTTAACCACTCTTACGTAGTTTTGGGCTTCACCTAAAAGGCCAGGCCCCTGTATCATTCAGCTCATACGCAGGGTATTTAGTCATGATGCTGAGAGCTTCTCGGCACTGTTTGCTTTAAATGTGACCTTGTAAAATCAGAGGAAATGACACCCTGTTCTGTTTGATTTGAACCTTAAATGAACTTTAGTTAATGGAACAAGGTCATTTCAGTTTAAGAAAGTCATACAGCCTTTAGCACTGTGCTCATGTTCATTTTGATTCACACCTTCAGTAATACTGGACAAGCCTTCCCTCACATACCAGTGCTCTCCTACAGCTACACACCCAAGTGAAATATTCAGATGATGCAGCAACCTGCACTAAACAAAGCAGTTGAGGGTGAGAGGAAGAACAGCAAGAATCAAAGGAAGGAAAAGAATTTAGAAGGTGGCACCTAATTTCTGACTGAATAGAAATAACTGGAATAAAATTGCCCCCAAATGTACATAGGGTCTCCTTGCTGCAGCCTCCCTTCATCCTTCAGAAAGAAGAATAAGTGCCAAGAGACAGACCCCTCCTCGGCCAGCCCCAGGGACAGTTGACCAGAAGAAACCTCTCCAGTCTGGGTCCTCGAAGATGTAAGGCAGGATACGGGTGAGGAGCCGGCAGCAATTCAAGACGATTTGCCTCTCCTTCTCTGTGTGGCAGCCGCTCTCTGCTCCCTGTACCAGCTTCTCCACAGCCTGAAGGAAACAAAACCAAGGCAGGTAGCATTAGCCTGGACACAAGTTAGCAAGAGCTGGGCAGGTTTGTCCTACTGATGACACCCTCACATAGAGTTATAAGCAGTTCTTAGAGCCCATTTTCTCTGAGTTGAATTGTACAGGCACTGTTGCTGTTTGAAACACTGCAGAAATAGGGTTAACGATCTTAAACAGACCTTCCTGAATTTCTACTGTGCCACTGCAAGAGACCCCACATACCAGGGCTAATCCATGCAGCACACGTGTCGTGCCATGTGAGCCAGACAGCCACAGCACCACAAGGCTCCTTCCAGCACTGCTCCATGACTCCACACATAGCACAGAGCAGATCAGATTAATCGGCCGCATCAAGTACAGGAGACACAGGCAGAACCAAGGCAGCAGTGCTGTGCTGCATGGCACGAGGCACTGGCAGAAGAAGATTGCACAGAAATACATAAAGTCTGACAGAGCTGTGTGTGCTGTTGCAATTACAGCAGGGATCTCTCGTGACTCAGGAGGTGGGAGCTAAGCTGCTGCCTGTGACTATTAAGTATATGCATACAGCCTCCAGCAGAGCCTGTCAAGGTCCTGCTGCAGAGGAGAGTGATAGTCCAGGTTTCCCCCCCGACCCTCTGAATAGGACTGCTGCTCTGGAAAGAGCTTCTGGGCTGAGACTCTGCAGTCCATCCAATTGCTGCTGAAACTGCCAATGGAGACAGTCACTGTGTTTTTCAGAATAGGATGTGGGTCTTGCCAGGCAGCAACCACAGCCCTAGGATGCAGTGGCAAGAGGTTTTACTCACAGACAGAAAAAGGCAGCTCCTTCCCCCAGCAGCTGCACCCACTTGCTCTTACTCCCTGATCCCAAGGGGAAATAAAGGGGGAATGAAAGCCAAAATATCTGCCAAGGATTCACCTTGCTGCTTTTTAATTCATGAAGTCATGTGTCCCTGCTTAGTTTCATAGTAGGCTGTCTGGGTCACTGATTCTGCTAGTTTGCGTCATTGCCTTAATGGGTATTTAAATGCTATTTGTGTAATTTCAGCCTGTCCACACACTACTCTGTGACTGAGCTTAACTATTTTTCAGGCACATTTATGACTCTACAGTTTGAGTCTCTAGCCAAGACTGCAAATGACATTTCAGCCATGCTGTTGCACTCTCCATAAACACGCAGCACTGCTAACTCCAGCAGCATGCTGCACAAGGCACAGGTCAGGGCCCCAGCCTGGCAAAAGCACTGCAGGAGCCTGCAGACTCCTCTGACCCTGATATCCCAAGATCTAGGGCTCCTGGATAAACAGCCCTGCAGTCACCAGGTATCCCAACACATCTGTTTCCAGCAGGGAGAACAGCCCATATTCTAGTCTTGGTTTTGGGGGAAAGAGGACACAGAGTCAAAGGGGTTATGCAGTCAGTACAGATCTCCTCAGCCCTTCTTGATTCCCAAGCTGCTGGTTGCCAGAAGCCAGCACTGGGGAAGAACTGTTCCACTTTTCCTCATTTTTGTATTCTTTCTCAAGTATCCATTACAGGTATCTGTCTGAGGCATGATTCCCAGTCAGAGGTACCTTCAGTATGATTCAGTAGGTCTCATTCACATTTTGTAGAGCAGGAAAGAAAAACAGGATGGCAACAACCATTTGGAATTGGCATTTCCCCAGTTTTAAATGTTTCCGATACTACAAATTCAAGGCTACTCTGCACGGCTCAAATCAGGAGCATTATTAACACCTGTGCTTTCCCAGGCAGAGTAAGTCTCAGGCTGTTGCTTGCCAGCATGACAATTTGCCAAACCTGGCAGGGTAGGAAATGTGAGTCAATGTCCCTTGTGGTCCACACAAGAACATGGCAACACCAGAAGCAGCATCAGGGATGTTCTGATGTCACAGCAGAAGGAAAAAAAGTCTTATGATCTTCATCAAACTTCATCCAGGCACTTTTACAGTGACAATCTCCATATCCCTCTGGGATATATCAGCTTGAAGCCAGACCAATGCATGGTGAGGAGCAATTAGATGCAGACAAGGAATCAGATGTACCAGCCTCACCACAAATATGCAGCCTTAGTACAAAGTTTCCTAAGCAGGAAGCAGTTTATATAGCAGGCAAGACCCAAGAGGGCAGTGAAACACAGGAAGGGGACAAGAGGAAAAAAGCGCCCAAGTAAGCAAATGCCAGCTGTGGTCTGTGCTAAACCAAGAGAGGAAGGGCTGAGAGCTACCATCAGGAAGAGACAGGGACAAGTAAGCACATCATGTGGTACAAGGAAGTAATATGGTACCTGCCTCCCCTTGGGAGCCACGGCACTAGTGATCCTGGGACACACCCCTACTAGCACTGCACCAGCCTTACCTTATAACACAAAGTTGCTAAGTTTGAAGGTGATTCTTCTCTCACTGCTCGGATCTCTGCAGCTGGTACAAGGGCAAAGACATCCTGCACTGAAGTGGCTGTGTCCGCCCAGAACTGGTCCCAAAAAGCATCATCCGTTGCCTCCACAGGCTGTGGAAAGACGAACATGGTTACAGATGTAGAACTACCATTCTATGAGGTCCAAACATCAGCAATTGTGCCCAGCTTGGGGATGGGACCAGGCACAGAAGAGGTTCAATAAAACACACTGGCACTGGTTTTGTACCTCAACCTCTGTTACCAGGGCTTTGGCTGATTTGATCTCCCAGAGTATTCCCTCAGGAAGGGGGTGAGCAACAAGACATCTATGTGACCAACGGCATCAGACTGGGACTCCCCAAGTCTTTCATGGAGTCACAACATACATGAGGCCACCTGTTTGTCTGCAGCCTAGGGCATGTATTACAAGATCTTTAACAATGCACATGGGCCAGGCTGCTCTCATGCACTCTATCACCTTCAGAACAAGCCAAGGATGCCCTGAGAGTGCACTGGAATTACTTCTATTGTAACCAAAGTCTCGAGGCAGCAATCAGGGACACGTCACATTACAGCATGAACAGACCCACAGAACTGACAGACCCACCTCAAAGCACTTATGGACGCAATGGAATTGATCTTTCTGAATCAAATATTTATAGGGAACTGGACTCAGTGCAGCTGGTCGCTGCCAAGGCTTTGCTCTTAAAAAGCACTAAGTCTGCAATGCAAAGAGGAAGATGGAAGGATGAAACTGATACGCCAAAAAAAGCAATCCATTTCAGACCTGTGGTCTGAGAAGCCCATCACCACCCTGCCCCACACCTGGGAATACACCTCTTCCCATTACCTCTTCTGGCTCTGCAGGTGCAGACAACCTCCTCTGTTACCAGCACTGTTGTCCCCTTTTCACAGCGAGAGAGTAAATATTCTCCTTGAGCCCACCCTGAAACCCCACTGCTAGGGATGCTGACCATAATGACAGTCCGTTTGCCAGACTGCAGGTGGAAAGACAGCTCTGTACAGCTGGCTGCAGAGTCCCAATGTTATTTCCCCCAGCTTCTTCCTGACAGCCTGGCATCTACTTAGAAATCAAAACAACGATGACAACCTGGGTGTCAGGTTGTATGTGGCTGAACAAAGCAGACTGGGCCTTGCTTTGCACTTTATGGCTTTGTAGAGCCAGAGAGCAGCGCTGGCCATTCAAGGTGAAGCAGAGGCTCAGACACACAGGGCCAGCTGTGCCTCCAACCCTGCGGAAGCACGGGGTGACTTGCCACTACCCAAAAGGTGAAAATGCCAGCGCTCTTCGTTCAACAAGAAGACATGTCCATTACACAACATCTCAGGCATCCAGAGCCTAGAGCTCTGAATAATCAGGAAAGACTTAACTTTTCAGCCAGTCTAAAACTGAACAGAGCTCCTCCCACTTGCCAAAAGATAGCATCACCCAAGCAAGGCTGGGAATGGTCATCCAGCCCAAGGGTCCACCTACAGGGGTGAGATAAATACATGTTTATTTATGCCAAGCAGCATGAAAGAGATGGACCCATCATTTCAGCCTGAACAGGAAAACAGAAGCTTTTCCTGAGGAGTTTCCCCAGCCATGCAGAGGCACAGGAGCATGCTCCGTAGGTCAGAAGAGCCATCTGCCTGAGCAGCCCCAGCCCTGGGCCTGGGGTGAGGGGGAGCCTCCTGCATGCAATGTGCACCGGCTCTAAAGCAAAGCAGCTCTCGCCAACTGCAATAAGCAGCACCGTGGGCAGGTCTACCATGTCAGATGGGAAAGGGGCAAAAATATGAACGTGTGTTTAACTTAAACAATTCCTGCCCACTCCCAGCTCTGCTGTAGTAGGCAGAAAACTTGCCCAGCTCTATGCTGTTTCTAAATGCAGCGAAGACGCAACTCAGGAGAGAACAGCTCATTCACAGCTCTGACACCCTTTGCTATCACCTCCTTAATTAACAGCCACAGTCTGTGAGCAGGTGGTGTGGTGCTACCACACAAAGGCCAAAAAGTGAGACGGGCAGGCAGGCAGGCCGGCCACCTCCAAACTGGTACAGCAGGTTACTGCCCTGCAGCTCTCTGCCTTATCGCTCCAGGGCCGTAGAGGCTGCCTATCGCTTGTCCTGGTCCTTCCAGCCATGCAATGAATCAGCCCAAGCAACTCTCCAGTCTTTAAAAACAAAACCAGAAAAAAAACCCCACAGGTGTTCAGGCATTTTCTTAATGTTAGTGCTGAAACCCTCTTCATTTTATTACCTGGCCACCAAAGCAAGTTTCCACCAAACCTCTTCCTAAGGGAAGGGCAACTTTTCCCAAATGGTTCAAGATCACAGCTCCTCAGAGGGAATCTGTAGGAACAGCCAAGTGTTTACAGCTTGACTTTCAGCTTCCTGAGTGCGTGAAGGAGATGTGCTCTTTGTAACCTGGGCATGAAACGCTTAAATGGAAAGCAGAGCGATTTTGCAAATCTCATCTCTAATTATGCTCCTCAAGAAGAGCCAAGTCCTTGGAAATCCGATCTATGTAATGCATGAAACATCCTACACTTTTTACAGCCCCTTTCAAACCACGTACCACAACCGCATGTATAATTGCCACATGTACCTACTGGCTGCCTGCCACAGCCACTCCCACTGACAACAGTGAGCAGCAATTGCTGCTAATTGGACATCATGCATAAATAATGGCTTCACTCTCATCTAGAGGGGAAGCAGAAAACCATTTCCCTCCAGCGGGCACAGATCCCTTTACCTCCCACTAGCCTGAGGCCTCCTCAGAGGTTGAACACAGCCGCTATTTTACAGATGGTAACACAACAGCTAAGATGGATTGAAAAACACAGTCTCCGACTAAAATTACATGCAGATAGAAAAGCATAGCAGCGATTACCCAAGCTGCAACGTTGGATGCTGCAGCCACTTAATGTTACGGCTGCCATCTTGGCAAGCAGATTACACTAAAACACCATTTCTTTAATTTTTAATAGCTGCAGCAAGTGAGCTCCTCTTCAACAGATGGCATCCCATGCACAATCCTGGGACACGGATTCAGTACTGAGTCACATCCCTGCAGCCCCCCTGTTTTAATTAACAGTCTGGCATCATGAATACTCGATCTTGGATACTTGATCCACATAATATTCATCTCCTTGACAGAACATTAGTGGCTCTTTTTAAACTGACTGTATTCTGCAAACAGCATCTCTGGGGATCTAAATATCCATTTCCTCACGCTGAGCTCACCCAACAGCCTGTATCTAGCTCACAGAGAAGGGAAACACATAGACCTAGAACAGTCCTGTTCACCAGCCATGCATATCTTCATTTGGAAGTGTCAAGATTTAGTTACAAGTGTTGGTACTGCACATGCTGCAGTAACAGATCCCACAGCACCACAGCTAGCCTTGACAGTGCTTTAACCAGAAGAGCTCATGAGGAGCTGAATCCTCAGCAGCAATGCTGTGAGCTGGGGCCACTTCAGATCCTCCAGATCAGCACAAATGTGTCTTTCTTTTAGGGATGAAGCTGCAGCACAGGTCAAAAAGAGCCTGATGTTCCTCCAGCACAGTGCAAACAACCAGCTCTGCACCAGCACTGCAATGAGAATGAGAACTTCATTGTTGCTGGAAGAATTGAGGGATCAGTAGTTCAGCTGTACTCTGGAAACACAACCAGCATATCTGGAGAGCAAAGGAAGCTTCTGACCCTCCACGCACCCCACCACAGAGGCTGCTGAAGTTATAGAGCTAACTGGCAGAAAGAGATGCTGCTGCCTGCTCCAAGCTCTCCACACCAAAAGGATGAGATGACTGCAGCACAGAGTGGTTGCTAAGAACACCGCAGGCAGAGACGAGGTGATGTGACATCTCAGAGTGGACAAGGAAGGAGACTTTTGCCTTTCAGTTCACCTGAACACAAGATTTAAAGACCTCCCACCTGCATGCTGGCCACGCAAAGGTGGAACCAGTCCTACTGGTCACCTCCAGTCTTCATTTCCCAATAGTTATAAATGCTGGGTTTCAGGTTCTCTAAAGAACACCACACACACAGAGTAGGAGTCATAAAAGGAAGATGCTCGGTTTGCAAACATCTTGCCAGTTACTGAACAGAGAATCACAGCCCTGAACAGGCAATTCCCAGGCAAACAGGATACCTCACAGGAAACAGGAAAACAGTGGAGCTGACCATGTCCTATAAACAGGAAAAGGTCCCAAGGCACAGCCTCCCCCCATTCGTTACTGTCCCCAGCCTGACACTAGCACCACCTTCACTTTCTCTTTCAGATAAATCCCCCACAAACTCAGGCAGGGTGAGTGTTTGCACCCTCCTCCCAACCAAGAGCTCTCGGCACTTACACCTTTATATCAAATGTCCATTCCCAACAATTCCTCTAACAGGTCCCTACTGGAGGACTGTCCTTAAACCAATTCCAAGGCTGCTGCAAACCATCAGCAGAGAATCAAGGGAGCAAGCAGCCACTAGTCTCACTGTATTCTCTTTTTGCTTCTTGCCAACACACCAACTGAGCATCTCACCAGCCAAGGTGGCGAGGTGTTTGAAGCAGGGATTCTCCTTTTTCTGGGACTCTACAGCAGAGCAGGTCCCTCGTCCCTGACCAGGGTTTCTAGCCAGCACTACACAAGCTCAGAGAATATGTAACAGCAGCGTGCTCCTTTCCACCCCAAATGAGGCAGAACTGTGGAGTGTAATCACCAGAGCGCCATTCGTGCAGCACTGGATTGACCTCTAGGAGATCAGGCAACCCTGCAGGGCCAGTGGACTACTTTGAGGCAATTCACACACCTTTGTACCACCTGTTTGTGAGCCACTGTGCAAAAGGAAAGTCTGAAGACAACTTTAGTCAAAATTAAAATTAAAATTTAGTCAAAATTAATTACTAGCAAGACTTCATCCCTGCTGCCAAGGACAGCAGCTCCACACAGATTTCAGAGCAATAGTAAATTTTCCTATAGGAACTTTGCAATCAGCAGTGCAGAATCAAGGAGAGACTCCAGGAGTCTGCCACCACCAGTTCTCTGCTCCCACAGCAGCGACAGTGTTGCAAAAGAAACTGGAAAATGGGATTTGTAGAAGTCTGGCAGGGAAAGCCTAGGACAACAGTCAGCTGTGTGAAGTATTAGTTACAGCTTTGCTTTTAAGACAACAACTTTGCTTTTGATCAACCCGAGACACCCAGACACTTGAGTTAAGTTTGACTACTGTCAGAGATAGGCTATCAGAAATCGACCTCTCTCCAAGCGCAAGATGTACTTTTATGGGGCTCAAATTAACAGCCAGTTGTACTGCCGCATTGCCACATCAGGGATAAAGGAAGGACTTGAGTTTGTCCCTTGTTTGATCCTTCCTGTCTCTTTAAAAGCAGAGGCATAGCCAGCATTAAAATCTGACAAACTGGTTCCCAAGATCAAAATTTCTTATCTTCCAGTCAGTTGCTTGCAGGAACTGTTTAATCACAAACTGGCTGAGAAAAGAAAACCAGTTTCACCAGCAGTTAAGACCCCCAGCTTCAGTTCCCTGCTCTGCCACTGACTAGTTGTCATACTCACAATCTGTTTCCCTTCACCTGTTAAATACACAGTGCTTTTATGAGTAACTCAGGAGGGCTCACATATTCTCTATGACAAAGCACACCTGTTTAATTATTAAAAGAATGTACCCTATCAATTTAAAGGCGTGCACTGTAATGTAATATATATGTATCATATACAAATCTTAAAGCCCATTTCTCCACGTATGACCACAAATATACACCTGTAGCACAAGCTAATTCCTTCCTTCTGGTACCACTGCCCTTTTTTAACCACTGAAATCATTCTGAAGTAATTTTTCTTTTTTAATGCTCTTCCACTTTCAGAGCTTCTCTTGGCAATTAAAAAAAAAAATAAATCAATTAATTTCATTTGTGTCCAGACTCAGTTCATCTTTCAAGTTCTGGGCTCCATGTGTGCTACAACCATTCAAGTGCTATGTTCCTTACAGATTTATTTACTGCTTTTTTAAATGTTCATACAGGAATGCTCCTGTTTTTTAATTAACAAAAGTCTGGGGATTATAAGAACTTATTTTCAAGACAAATTTAACTTCAGTGAGAACTCTGAACCTTCACCAGTGAGCGAGTAGTGCTTTCTGCTCAACTGCTTCCTTCCATCAGAGCCTTAGGAAACACCACACAGTGCATTACTAAGCTCACTGTTTCATGTTACAGATCATTTGATGAAAATCTATTTGCCCAGCTACCTAATATCAGAGGAGATGGCTGCAACAAAGGAGATACACTGCTGAAGAAGCAAAACGTATTTTGAGCTAATAGCTTTGAAGGATTTTACTTTGTCCATTATTGCAGCCTGGTTTTGAATCCAGGTCTCATGAACTTGGAGGTTACATGGAGGTTGCTGCTAGTACGAGCTCAGAAGGCTCCAGGAGAGTCCAGTCATGCATCCTGCACAAGCAAACACCAGTGCCCTTCTACGGTATGTAAATATGGGAGCGCCAACACCCCACCCTTTTTCCACATGGCAGTTAAGTCTCACCTAGACCACAAAGACATGAAATTAATCCAGCCGAGAATGAAGCTTTTTCTGCTTCCTTTACTCAGGGCCCCAGTAAACGTTCTTTCATTACACACATCAATAAACCCGGGGAGGGGACTGCTCCCTTCTTGGCTGGTGATACCAAGGATTGCCTCAGACAGGATTTTCTTTGTGAACAGCAGACTGAGAAGGTCCCTATAGGCTTGATTTCCCCCCCACAATCTCTCTTTATAAGCATGTTTCCCAGTGGAAGAAGGACAGCCCAAAGCTGAAAGCACCCTGAACTACGTGGGATCCAGAAGAGACTTTGAAAGAATCCCTTAAAACATTACTTCATCCACTTCTCTTTTTGCCTAGGGATGTT
Organism: Ibycter americanus; assembly: GCA_035590275.1. Lineage (NCBI taxonomy): Eukaryota > Metazoa > Chordata > Aves > Falconiformes > Falconidae > Ibycter > Ibycter americanus. Next base: position 119,891,455 of record JAVJGI010000001.1, on the reverse strand, counting down.
GCGGAACATCCACAATTGGAGGTTTTTAAGAACATACTCACAAAAGTCATTCCTGAGCAATGCAGATAGAAGTGATACTGCATTAGAAAGTATAAGCACTGTTTCTCAAAGGCTCTTCCAGTCTTACTGTCTATGATTCATTTCCCAGTCCTAGTCTTCGGCTCTTGAGTTTTCACGGATTTTCTCCTATTACCCTTTACCCCTTTGCATCCATACCCTTTTCTTCTGAATTCATTCCCCACCATTAAACATCTTTCTGCCATCATCCCCAGGTCTTCTTAGCAGCTAGTTACTGCCTCACCGCCAAAGGCGGATCATAACAGCAATTCTCCGTTGTAGCTCAGAAGAGCCTGATGTGATTTCTCAACAGAACAAAACCCCTCTGCTCCTTAGAAGAACAGTCTACCGATCTTCTGCCAGTGCGCTGCTGCTACTGGGCTCTCAGTTTAAGAGCTCCCAGGACATGCGCAACATCTGTAGACCTCCAGTCAACCACCCCTCCTATTCACAGTCCTGACTCACGTAATTCCTCCTCCTCTACAGCCTGCAGACACCAAGCACTACTTCACAGGTCACAGATGGAAGCTGCTTCTGCTGCAAAAAGCTCTCCCAACAGCCTGGCTGGCCAACAGCCCTTTCAATCGTCTAATGCCCCAAAACACGGCAAGGTTCTCCACCAGTTATTGGGGGGGGGGGGGGG
>JAVJGI010000001.1:119834282-119867426 GCA_035590275.1 Ibycter americanus | reverse complement strand
CGCAGGCAGGCAGCTAGAAGGAGACTTCCCTAGAAGCAGTGATTTTTATCATTTCTCACCCTGAGCGTGATTGCGTTGCTGGGTTGTTTTTTTTAAATACATTTCATCTTGCTCCCCAAAACCATGACCACGCACGTTCTGTACGTGGGTGTAGCTTTGCAGTCGCTGCAGTTTACTCGAAGGATTTTGCAAACTGTTGTTCTTGTAACCGCAGGTTTTCTGCAGGATCTGCTGCGCAAGGTTTTGTCCGTGTTTTGTGGGTAGGTCAGACTGAGAATGTCAGGTCTCTTGCCACTAGCTCTTTTGATTAAACTCCAGTTTAATCAAAAGATAAATCCTGGTTGTGATCAAAATATCAGTCACCAGCATCAGCAAGCAGAGGAGACGACATTTCAGAATGTTTTTGCAGGTTTTTATTGCTTTAGAGCAGATTGATTGGCAGGAGAAACGTCGCTTTAAAGCGGTTTAAGGGAGTGACATGACAGAGTTCTGCACAGGACTTGTCAGCGCTTCAGAGCTGGCTCAAGAGATGCCTTTGGTTCTGAATTGTTTGTTATTTAATGACAACAGTTACTGTATCGCTAGAGACATGGCTGGGGCATTGCCATGTGCATTTTCAGTAGCAGAAGGGAGAAAATATCTTATGCTGTTAGCTAGAAGTGGAGATCCACCTTTCCTCCAGAGTCTCCTAGTTAAACTAGCCTGGAAAACAAATATAGACAGAACACAACTGCCGGCTTTTGGCTCTTCTTGCAGTGAAATGGAACTGCTAAGCCCTGCTTTTCTCTGCAGGTATATAAACTCTGTTTGTAGAAGTGCTTAATTTGAAGCATCTGCTAATGTTATTGAGCTGCAACATTTGTAGCTGAGTTCAGATATTGAAAAAAAAAAAATGTTGGTTTAAATGTGGAGACATTCTAACACCTTTCACAGGCAAATGAATCCAGGTTCTCAGAGAAACTGTTCAATTTATTGTTTTCAACTGAAATGATTTTTTTTCCTGGTGCCACTGAACCATCCCTGCTTCATTCCTTACACACTCCACAGGATGAGACAGGGGCGTATCTCATCGATAGAGACCCCACGTATTTTGGTCCAATACTGAACTACCTCCGACATGGGAAGCTCATCATAAACAAGGAGCTGGCAGAAGAAGGTAAGAGAATACGGGGGAAGAACCGCAAATGCTGTTTGATAGCAGGATCCGAGAGCCCTTGTCAGAAACTGGCCTGAGTGCGTAGGGTTCCTGACGTGGCAATGTGTAGGGGTGTGAGCAAGCCATGTTTCCCAGTAGTGCTGTTAGTTGGTACCATTAGTTTCTCAGAAAGATGCTCATTTAATCCATAAATAAAACCAGGGATTAAGTAATTCTGTATCTTCCTGAAAGCAGAGGCCTCCAGCTTATGACACAACCCATTACTGTTCTGCTTAGCTCAAAGGCTTCTGTTAGCAGAGCAAAAGGTCTGTTAGCGCATCTCCTCTCCCTCCACAGACAGCAGTTCTCTACAAGCAGGCAGCTTTGGTGACTTCCCCTGATGGGGCCGTGCAGACAAAATCGAGATTGTATCACAAGGCTTCTGATAATCCCAGGGAAAGGGGAACAGTCTTGCTTAAAGATCCTCTAAGTCACAAAAGGAGGTGACAGATAGTTGGTGATCTTCTTCCAGCCCGAGAGCACACGATCGGTGGCAGTCTGTTCAGCGTTTGGGGATTTTCTCACATCTGGGTTAGATTTGGAGTCAGGAGCAGGTGCGGCACCCTTGTAGCAGAATCACCTTCATTCTACCCTGTTCAAAGTAACTGAATGTGTCTCTGCTTTTGGTTCTGTTCTTAGGGGTACTGGAAGAAGCAGAGTTTTACAATATTGCATCCCTTGTGCGGCTGGTGAAGGAGCGGATACGGGATAATGAGAACAGAACCTCTCAAGTAATGCATGGGAACGTTTGTTGTATGAAGTCAGTCATTTTCTGTAGCGCAGCAGAAGGACAAATGTGGCTGCAGACACTTCTAGTAGCACTCTTTGGTTTAATTGTCATCTTTAACAGGGGGAATAAGTGCTTTTAAGTAGAGCCAGGGCACAGCTAGGAAAGAGTATCCATTACGGTTTTGTAAGCATAGACCACTGAGTCATCTGGTTAGCATTGTAGAGAAAGGCAATGAACAGTTAGACAAGAGGGGCCAGGAGCGAAGATGTGTAATTATAAAGCAAAATACACTGCTTTGGTAGGAAAGAATAGTTCAAACTCTTCCTTCTCTCAACTACTTTCTGCCCTTTCTATCTGTCTCTCTCTAGCAATTTTCCCCATTGCTGCTCAGTTGATATTGACACACCCAGTGGTTTCAATTTCAGAAGAGAAATGTTTTCAAAAAGCAGTAACCAGCTTTGAAAGCCAAAGAAGTTTTGTTTGCAGTGGCCCTTAGACGCCTAGAAGGCTTTTAAGAGAAGCGTGCCAGCTGTACATACCTGTTTTAGAATCAGTTGAATGGTCAGAAGGATGAAGAGAAGAAAGCCTGTGGGGCTCAGGCTTCCTTAAATAACAAGACAACAGAGCAGGAGAGGCTTATTAATTTTCTAGCTTTATATTAGTATAACAGTTACTAAACTCACACTCCTTTTTATTCTCCATGCTTTAGGGACCTGTCAAGCATGTGTACAGAGTCCTGCAGTGCCAAGAGGAAGAGCTCACACAGATGGTGTCCACCATGTCCGATGGGTGGAAATTTGAACAGGTACCATTACCAAAGAATGGCAGAATCCCTTTGAAAGCTGCATATGGAATAAGCAGAGTTTGCTATTGATTTGCACTTCACACTGCTCTCGTCTTCTGAATAAGCAGTCTGAGCTGAGCAGCAGTCCACTTATGTAAAATAACTGACAGGAAAAGGCAGGATTCACTCAAACTGCTGAGAGAGATTTCATTTTCTGTCAGGACTTCTTGTATCCTTGTCAAATCCCAGAGCAGTTCTTCCCTTCTTCTGCATTTCATCGCATATACCAGGCCCCAGTACAACAGCTTTATCCAGGAAAATTAGTGGAGCCATGGAAAAACATGGCACAGCTTTACTGGAAGCTCAAAGCCGTGACGCTGGCACTTGTTAAAGAGGCACTGAGTGACATAAGAGATACACTTCGTGCAGATGCCTTTGTAATGCAGCTGGTTTCAGGGCCAGGTGTCACTGAAGTTGCATATGCCATTAGTTTCAGATTTGATTTCTGGAATCAGATACAGTCCTCTTACTTAGGAGGACGGAGAATGGGAAACCAACTGGCATGCATATTAATGCTGTATTAAGAAAGTGCAGAATAGGCTGTGTGGATTACAGCTCTGCTCTCTTCCCGGTTAGGCCAGCTTCAGTACAAGTGGATGTTGTGGGAAATGTGCTGATACAAAGTGAGGCATACGATGAGCAACAGCACTTTGCGTCACTTGTTCATACGTATCTGTTCTGTAAAGCCTGGAAACTCCTATTGCACAGTGGAGAGGCAGCCAAAAACTTGCCCTCGTGAGCCAGTAGTGAAATCTTGTGAGCAAGAGCCACAGCTGCTTTATGGAAATGCAGTTCTGCAACATCCAGGTTTTGCTGCCCAGAAATCTTCTTAACAGAATTTGCCTTTCACACATGCATGTATACACCCCCAAAATCAAAAGGCTATAGGCAGTGCCCTGCACGGGAATCTGCCCCTTATGTCTTTCCCAGTCTTGCTTTTCAAATCTATAATGATAGGGTCAAGGTACTAGTTGCAAGCAAATGCTAGTGTGTTCACTTTCAGTTCTCTCCCTCCCTCTGCCACCGACCACCTTTGCACGAACCACTGAGACCCATACCAGCTTCCTTCCTGTGCGCTGCAGGCACCAGCGGAATTTCCTGCACATCCCACTTTAGCACACTCCCACCATCAGGAGCTGTTCTTGCCCTCCCCAGGACTTGCATTCAGGCTCAAACACCCCTGGGGCAGCAAGCCTAAACAGAGCAGACATGCAAGGATTTGGTCAGGGCTAGACCTCACACCGCAGTTCAGCCTCTCTCCACCTGTGAGATGGTCCGAACTGGGTCACAGGGCAGGAATGTAGCAATGGTGCAGCACAGGATGTGTCCCGTGCTGAAACAGGCCCTGCTGGGAGGCACATTGTAGCTGCAGCCTGTTGCCAAGGTCTTTCCCCAGATGTGCAACTCAGCACAGCTTCTACCCTCCACCAAATCGCACCACTTGGCGTGCTGAGGCATGTTAGGAAAGAGGTGACATCTGCATACTGGGGACAAAGAGAGCCTATTGCTAAATCTTAGCCTGGATGCCAGGGACTGAAGAGAGCAGACAATCCTTTCATGGGCTCTTTTGATCCAGTCACTTCATAACATCAAAAAGGCTGGTTCAGAAACCTGCAGGGAAGCCAGAAGTGGTAAAAGCTGTTGCAGCCTTGCTGTCTGTCAGGTTTGGGTTCTTGGAGGAGCATACGGCCTCTCAGGTTCTCTGCTTTGTAGCATTCAATCCTGCTTAAATCAAGGATGGAATAGAAATTCACTATTTTAAAGAGCTTAAACAGTCAAGACACAGGAAGCAGGGAAGGAAAAGAAAAATATATGTTATTTTTTTTTTATCCTGTGCTATCTTTTGCCCTATCTTTTGTTGTGATGTATCAGCACCAACATCAGAATCTATTTAAAACAGTACTGGAGGTCAGTCAGTGTGACAGCCCCCCAAGTCTTCCTGCAGCTGCACTGTGACCACATAGATAGTCATCAGTCCAGAAAGGCTGTGGACTGCATCTGTCTCATAGATAAATATGGAGGTGTCTCTTCTAAAATCCATTAGGACATGGAAGTTAGGGTGCACGCTGCATATTAAGGTTTCCTAGATATACACAGTTGATAAGATTCACATTGCTTTCTTGAGATAACTTAGATTTATTATCTGGAAAGCAGAACTGTGTTGTAAATGACAAATTAGCTCTGCACTCCAGGATGTTCTTTTAATGTAATAAAGATAAATGAGACAGATGGGATTTCTTGGATCGAGTCCAGACCCCTCATCACAACAGTAATAGAATATAATCCCATTTATACAGATACCAAACTCCATCTTGACAGCATCTACATAGGAACAGTGCTGGTTTGCCACATGTTTCCCAGTTAATCTAACATCTGTCTGTAGTAGAGTTTCCTTTCCAGTTTTTACACATCAAAGTCACAAGGCAAGTTGAGAGCCAAGTTCAGCAGTCTGGGCTAGAAAGTCTGTGTTGCCTGCCCCATACCTGAATTAGCTGGATATTATATATTGCAAAATCTAACGTGTTTTGCCTTTTTCTGCCCTCAGTAATTGGAAAATGTCCTGTTATGTTCAGCATGGCAGTTTCAGGCTGGAATTTCTTCCCGGGGCTCCGGGTGCCACAAGAGGGCTCTGGAGCTCAGCTGTGTCTCTGCCTTACACACACCCAGGAAAGCCTGTGACACAGGAGGCTGCAGGGAGTCACTTCGGGTCCCACATGTGTCTCACTGGACAGTCGTATCTCACAAAGCAATTGCATGAATAAAGCAAAAGTCAAGAGTTATTGATAGTTACCTTGGCTCTCTCCTTTTGCACAGCTGATCAGCATTGGATCTTCCTATAACTACGGAAACGAAGACCAGGCAGAATTCCTCTGTGTTGTGTCCAGGGAGCTCAACAATTCTACCAATGGCATTGTCAAGGAGCCAAGCGAGAAGGCAAAGGTAAGGCATCTGCTCACATGCATGGACCTGCATTCCTCTGTACAAAGAAGCAGCTCTTCTTACACTAGCAGATCCATGATTTGTAGTAGCAGTTCGGCAGTACCAGCCTTCCTGTTTCCTCCTGTACGCGTGATCTTCCCCTCTTGGAAGATTTCATGTTTTACTGTAGGACAAGAGCTAAGGCTCTTTGTACATTTTAAATTAAGACAAAAAAATTAGAGGAAAGAGACTTGAAAGAGGAGGACAGCATAGCAGGGACCTTTGAGATCAGTAATGTTTTGTGGTTGAAGGATGGTGCAGGGATAGATAAGGTTGTTCTTTCTCTTTCAGTCCACTTTTTCCCTAGCCAGGATAGCAACAAAAGGAGACATTCTTAACTCCTGGCAGGCAGCTAAGCAGGATTTCTAGGAAAGGGGCTCAGTCAGCTTTAACCAGCCTGTCATTTGTTAGCATAGCATAAAAGCCAGCAAGCTGCTGTCACATTAGTCCATCTTTCCTTTCTCTGCAAAAAACAAGGACTCTGCACATGAACCTTTGCATCTAAACTTGTGCAAGGTATTTATAGAAACTCTCTTCTTTTTCAGATTCTTCAAGAGCGAGGATCCCGGATGTAATTCAAGTGTCCACCCCGTTAAAACTCCCAGATGTCAAAAGGGCAGTCTAGCTGAGCAGAGCATCTCTCCGCAGTGCAACCTTGCCCTTGTACAGTAACCAAGCTAATGCAAAGCAAAGCCGAGCCTGTCCTGCCAATGGCGAATAATTCTGATCATAACCAAAGGCTCCCCTCTTACCCTGGAAACCAAGGAAGGAAAAGACTCTTCCAGTTGGATGATCCTTTCCACAAGTATTAGTTTTATTTTTTTGGCCAGCGCTGTATTGAATTTTTCCAACAATGGCTGGGCCGGATTCCCAGTCAGAGCCTTTGCGAAGGTTGCTCAGGTCCACATGCCCTTGTAACCAGTCCCACCTTCCACAGGCTGGCATGGGTGGGCAGATCTGTTTGAGCTGTGCCATTTCTTGCACCCAGGTCTGCCACCAGAAGAGCGCAGGGACCTTGCAGTGCTCCCTGCCTAATCAGCCAGCCCCCCCAAATCAGAAGAACAGGGCTTTAAAAGGAGAAACAAAACAACCACTCGTAAAAAACCCACACAAACTTTTCCATTCTTGCTTTGTATTTGTTCCTTGTTCAGTTCCTAAGAGCTGAGTTTAGATACTAAGGAGCGGGGAAGCTGTGTGTACATCTGACACAGGTCTCACTGTTAACACTATTACGTATGGGCTCCTGGCATTTTCCAAAGCCCGTTACTTCGCTTGCATAAACAAAGAGACCTGTGTTCACCCAGGATAGCGATAGTTCTGTCCTTAACCCTTCTCTACTGAAGAAGAGTGGTGACATCTTCCCCTCCAATACCCTGCCATGGCCATATCTTAGCCTGGTGCAAAGTCACAAGGTTAGGGACTTGTTGCTGCCAAGTTCAGCTTTGCCTTGTTTGTCTCCAGCAGCACGGGCTGCCCGTCTCCTCCCTTCTCGCCAAGGGAGGACTTCAGGCAGGATTTCTTTTGTACTGTAGCAAGCAGGTAGGTTTGTTTTAACCCATAAGACCCTTTGCGGAGGAGATCCCCTATTCACATGCAGTGATTTATCTGCAGCCCCCTCACTTCCCCACCTTTAAGAGATCACCTCAAATTACAGAGGGGCATCACAGAATTGGGGGGTGGGTGGGGGTTGGAAAGTTGCCAAACTGTTGTAATGTTTCTTGTCCAAAGTGGTTCAGTGTTGACTTCTGTGACTTTTCTTTCCTTTGGGTTTTGGTTTCTTTCTTTTTTGGAATGCCTTGGATGGATGTGCAAAATGTTCGTTTGTGCCTCTCTTGAATTCTGATCTTAGCCAAACTGCAGTCACTGGTTCCCCTCTGTGCCATCCCTAACCAAGGGCATGTCCCTCCTAGTCCAGTAAATGGAATTTCTTAGGAATTTGCTGCATGTTTTTCCCCTTTCATCCTGGCTTTGTTCTTTGTAGCCCAAGTGTCCAGGCATTTGGGTCTTTTTGAGTCAAGTCCCAAACTGACATTAAACACAAAGCTTCAGAGATGCTGGAATTCACAGACATTGACAGGCTCAGAGCAGATGTTTCTCAATAAGGTATCAGAAAATTCCTCACCTGGGCTGAGGAGTTGGGCTCCTTTCTGGAGGACTTCAGCTACCTGTGGTCTCCTTATAGTGTTGAGACAGAATTAGGCACGTTTCCCATCTTACCGCTTGTTGCTGGCAGGACCTTGGAGCCCCATTACCAACAGTCCAACAACCAGTTCAGCAAGCAGGACGTGCAGCAAAGACACTTGGCACCGCTGCACTGTCGGCCTCTCTTCAGTTCTTCTGTACATACTCTTGCCTGCCCTCTCCCATCTTGCTTTGCCAACGTACCTCCTCCGGTGGAGGCTTTGCCTCATTCTCAAGAAAGACTGGTTAATTATCTGTGTTAGTTTAATCCTGGTAACAACAGACTGTGCCAAATGTCTTTGAATTCACGTTGTGTCAGTTACAGGCTGCTGAAACGCAGCTGGCTTGCCATCACGCTGAAGAACCCAGCTCTTCTTCCCTCCATCTTCCCTGTTGGTAATGTGGTGAGATGGTATTGGTGTGATTAGACCGTACGCCTTGGCTGGGCCTAAATAACACTGTGATGTGTACAGATCTCTCTCCTCTGTCGGTATCTTGTAGCCTCAGTCACTGTCCGTCTGTGCTCACCGCTAAGAAATCAAGAAGCATGTGTATGCAAGTTAGCAGCCTAAAAAGCCCTTTAACACTCCCATCTGTCTTCTTTCCCTTCCTCAGAGGGGGGAGTTTCTGGTAATTTGTCAAGAAATATCAAACTAAAGGCAACAGGAACCAGTTGAGCTGCTTTTGTCACATCCATGCCAGCTGAGCACCCTGCTGTTCAAACCATGGAGCTCAAAGCATCACTAGTTGCAAGGGAGACTTTTGTCCAGTACAGCTCAAGTAGGTAAAAATGATACCTCCTTGCTCTTTTGTATGACCAAAAATGCCATACGTGGTGAAGCCCACCGGAGGACTGCCAAACTCAAATGCACAAAAAAGGCTATCAGAGTTGCATCTTGGTTTTCCCCTCCACGCTGCTTTCTGCAGCGAGGACGTGCCAAGAGATTGAAGACTCTTTGGGTTCAATTGCAGGGTCTTTTAAGTTCAACAGAACAAGTTTATGGTAGAAAACCCATCATTGGTACTGGACACTCAAGCTGTTGGGTGATATTTAGGACCAGGCGTGAAGTCCATCCCAAGCAGGTACATTCCCAGTGGAGAATTTCTCCTTTCCTGACTGCTAGGTCACCTTTACCCTGAGATCAAGCCAGGTCTCAGCATCATGCACCAGTTGCATCCCTTTGTGCTCAAGACAGGGCTTGTCCTTCCATTGCCTTTCACTCAGTCACAACTATATCAAAACTAGCGCTGAATTAGGATGACATTTATCCCATTCACTCTCAAAAAGGTAGTGTGTTGTGGTGAGTAGGGTAGGTGAGCAGGGGTAGATCTACTGGAATACCCAAGAGTGTTTGTGCCTCTTGGGAAGGTTCACTTTAAAGCGTTAATCCTGGGAATGGAGAGTGTGACACTTTGGTTTTTTTAAAACTTTCCCAGTGGCCTAAATTGTTCCATAATGGCATGACTGGAAATAACCTCTTAAAGTGTCTTTGTTTCTGCACATTTTAAAAAAAAAAAAAAACGATTTTTCTCAGGGGTGACTGAGTGGGCTGAGGCAAAGGGGGCATGTTTCGCTTGCAGGGCGATGGGACGGAGCAGCTCCCCAGTCCTGCAGCTGGGCTGTGGGCTCCTCCCCTCACGTTTGCCTGCAAACCTGGAGGTTTTGTACAGTTTGTCACGTGTCAGTGCCCTTTGCTACTGTTTCTCTTTGTTTATTAAATGTGTTTGAATAACAGTTGAGATGCTGTGATTAATTTTTTTTTTTTCAATAAAGATTCTGAAATGGGTTTGACAAGTTTGAACAAACGGTCTGCAGCCTGCTGCTTTCTCGGCATCCATTTGCAACCTTACCACGCAAATACTACACTGTGGGGAAAAGAACCTGCAAACTGAGTACCTGCTTCGGACTCCAATTCATTTACAAGAATGATTTGCCAAGAGGAAATTATAATTAGATTTTGGAGTCCTTCTAAGGTTACTTTCAGAGAAAAAGGCAAACCAAAGCATGTTTCTGATTTTCTGTTCTACAAAAGAATCTAAACTTCCACACTTATCTTTATCATTTTCACTGACAACCACAAGCAAGTAGAACGTTGATACAAGCATTAAATGTGAGTAGCTAAGAAGGAAAGAGGATCTTTTTGTCAACTTGCCTTTGCTAAACCCCAGCTCGACTCTGACCAGCACATGTGGCAGAAAGGTCAGACCGTTTCAGACAGCTTTGCCCCTTCCTCTACCACAGCAGACCCACGCTGAACGTCTGCAGGAGCTTGCAAACAGCTCTCTGCCTCCCCTGCGAGATGAAGACACGAGGTTCTTGCCATCACCAAGACAAAAGGGAATGAACATGGGAAAAGTAACCGCAGTTTCATAAAGCTGGCTTCCCCTGGCATTCTGAGCCTGCAGCTAGCTGTGGGGTGAGAGACCGCCCTGGGCACCAGGCATTAGCCCAGAAACCCTGCGGGATGTTTTAAATAGCTGCGCTACTCCTTCCACCGCCAAGGCTGCCAGCCTTCCCTGCCTCTGTGTCTTTAGCAAGATGGGTGGATTAGCCGAGATTTAGATTCTTTCCTGTTTACAAAGCATTGCAACTCCGAAATGCTTGAAATACAAAGGTACCAACAGATGGATGAGCAGCGGAACGGCGAAGAGGCACACCAGATAGCCAAGCTTAGGTGATGCCAAAAGTGGGATAACATCAACAATTCAGGCCAACACAGGGAAAAGGAGGAGCAGCAAAGCCGTAAGTGAAGAATGGGAAAACTTGGATTAATTTAGTCTTACTGTTGACTACAAGTGGCTGTTGCCCACTGTAGCTACTCTGAAGGCTGCCCTGCAGGCACGCTACCTGCCTCCATCCCCTCGCAACAGGAGCCTCGAGCCACGGAGCAGGGAGGGGGCTGATGCATCCCCAAACCAGGCTGTGACACCAACATGTTGGAATAAGATGAGACTGTCCCCTTATGGGGAGCTCACCAGCGTGGGGGGCAGAAACCGTGGCTCAGCCAAGTCACCACAACCATGGGTCGATTTAAGATGGTACTTTGCAAACCTCCTTGACCCCTCCCCATATCCCCACCCCAAACCTGACTGCAGGTCTGGGCTGCCAGTGAACTTGCCCAAAGCAAAGCCATGCTCCCGTGCCAGCAGCATCTTGCGCAGAGATGGAAACTGCAGGGCTGGCGCTGCTGATGCCACCCGCCTATTTGTTCACATTCACAAGGTAGGACTTGTCAGCAGAAATTCAAATTACAGCCGGCATTTCAGGCCTGCAGCCATCATCTCCGTGCTCTCCCATTTTAGGGCTGTCCTATAAGGCCACATAGGCTGGAAAAGCCTTTAACCAGCTCCAGGTCTGCCAGGCAGGTGGTGCCTCTAACACAACACTACATCACCATGCAGAAGACACAAGCATCATTCAGCGGTTTCTGCAGAAATCGCAAGCTGGAGCTGTCAAGCCTTTGCACCGGCCCTTGCTTTCCCATCCCAGGCTACGCAACCCGCTTAACACCTTTTAAAAATAATTGCTTTACTCGCTGCACAAAACACAGGCGATGCCCCAGCATTACCAAGCAGCAAGAGGCTGTGCAGGACAGGCAGCAGTGCTGCGTGTGTTAACTTACCCAGAATAAAAGTGAACGTTATAAACTATTTCTTAATAAGCAGTTCCTGCTGTTGCCAGGGGCAGCCCAAAGCTCGATTCTCCCTGTTGCCAAAACCTCGGCAGCTCTAGACCTGTTGCAGCAGCAGGAGAAGGGAGAGAGGGGGGTGGTTTGCAGCAGAACCGGCCTCAGCAGTGGGTTAAAGCCCTTGGTCTTGGCTGGGTTTGTCAGAGCACCCCAGGCTGCCTCCAGACCCCACTGCCCCAAGAAGATGTGGGATACCCGGTGGAGGCACCTCCCCAGGGACAAGCAGCTCCTGTGGGCAAGGGGCTCCATCCCTGGGGCTGTGCCACCACCAAGGCAGCACAAAAACCACCCAAGGAACTTAGTACCTGTCCGTGACAGTATTTGGTCCCTCCTACCCCCAGAGGCAACTGGGGAAGATAAATTCCCCGGGTGTCTTTGCCAGGTCCTTGGGAGGAAGGCGAGTAACAGAACATCACTGAGATTTTCTAGCCACAGTGTAAAGTCAGTAAGTAGTGCAGACATCCGAGCTGCAGCAGCAGGACTTTAAAACCCCTTTATCAGCCTTTGCTGCATTGGAAAGGGTGTAAAAGGAGCAATCCCACGTCCCTCCTCTGGAAGGAAAGGCTCAGGCTCCCACCAGGGCTGAGCCCACCCTGGCCACCACGCTGTGCCCAGGGGCCACCTGGCTCGCCAGGGCTGGAGCTCACCTCTCCGCAGCTCTGCGAAACTCCCATTAGTCACCCCAGCTGGCAGCTCTGCTTGCCCCTGCCAGTTGTGCCTGGAGCACAATTAATTTGTTTTTCTGGCCTGCCAGCTCATGTCTGTGGACCAAGAGGAAACCTGAACTGACATTAGAGATAGGAAAGGGTTTCAGCAGCGTCCAGGTACCTGTCAGCACCCAACTGCTTGGCCTGGGGCTCCAGAAAAAAGCAGTGGAAACTGCTGCTGCGTTCCCCTCTCTGCACATGCCTGGGAGGGCGAGACCCGGTGCGGTGCTCTGGCTGCAGCCGTAAGTGCATCTTGCCCCACACATACGCTCTTCTGCTCTGCCCCAGGCTCTCACGTAAAGATGAAGGTCAGTTCGTCACTTACCCACCCACCTTCACCCGGAACAAAGTGATCTATTTGCCAGATCTATTTGCAGACAGAAAGCCTGCAGGTATTTTCAAGCTAGCTTACTAACCTGTTTGGGAAACAAGGAGCTTACCTACCGTCCTTCCACCCAGATCTGGTTTTGAAGCAGTCACTGAAGGTTTAACCCAACTTTTATACGGGCAAATAACCCCCATGTACCCTCTCCCTTCCAGGGCTGGAGAAACACATTGGTTTCTCCAAACCACAGTAAAGAAGGAACAGCAATCCCCTTAGCAATTGCCTTCAGATTGTGGTGTAACAGATGAGCAAAGGCATCAATATCTGACCTGCTGGCAATATTCCCTACTAGAAGCCTCCATCCCTCCTAGGGGTTCCCCAGGCTTCAACAGGTGGGAGTCTGATATAAGTCCATCAGCAGTCTGAAGTGTGAGTTCTTGTGTTTCAAGGGTCTCAAACAGATCCTCAGTGAGCCGAGAGCTCAGCTGGTCACTGCGTCACCAAGAAAACCCTTGGGAAAGGTGAGCACCTCCCACCCATAGTTTAGCTCAGGGCAGTCTGGGCAGCAGGTCCATCACACAGCCAGGAAAACACGCACCGGTGATCTTGATGAATTCAAATGACAGTGGCTAAAAATGAGGAAAAGCATTTGGGCAACCAAGCAAAGAGTCAGGACCTTAACCCAGGTGCTGAGTTCAAGATGTCTCAGAAAACAGGCAGATAAGTCACTAAAGGGCTAGGAAATACCTAACGGTCACCCTCATCCTAATATTTCAGTGCATTTTCATCTAAAATTTGAAAGCAGGGAAACGTAAAAAAAAGTAAGAAGGGGATGGTCATATTTGCCAAACCAAAGGGGTTTTGCCCAATGAAGCAAAAGTTCAAGGCCACGTTTTGTTGTTTCCACACACCGCCCTGACAACACAACCCCAAGGCACACAGTGACCTGCCCTTCCCAGCGGGATGAAGAGCTCCTGTCTTTCCTTTTCCAGAAGTCACAAGACTGAACACTGGGAACCCTGTGGGTATGGGCAGGAAGAGCCTAGGTGTTGGCACTAAGTTGTCTTATCTCCTGCCCTGTTGTGACTTCTAGGCATCACCTGCACCTTCCCTGGACCAACTGTTCTCCGACAAGAGACCTAAGAAGAGCATCTGCTGAGAGCAGTGCAGCCACAGCTAATTCTCTTGGCTAGGTGGAGCCCAAAAACCTCCTGGCTTCCTAAAAACCACTCTCCACAAGTTCTGGCTGCACACCTTCAATCCCTCGCAACCTCCTCCACCTGCCCCAAGGATCCAACAGCCAGCCACAGGGACACGCTTCTCTTGATCCTTACCCCACTAAGTCCCTTATTCCTCATTAATAAAAGCCAAGGTAAGTGACAATTAAGATCTGCTAGAGGGACCCCCCCAGCCACTGTTCAGGGTCCCCAGATGACAATCTGTGGGAGAGATGGGCTCAGCAGGGTTAGACCCTCCCCCCAGCTGCACCACAGCCCATCACCTCCTCCCTGCACCACATCCTCATCTACCAGCTAGATTTTCATGCAGCTAATGATAAGGTAACACCATTTCTTCCACAGGCCCACTTTTCAGGGCACATGCCACCCTCCTCAATTTCACAAAGGCAGGAAAATGCTGGAAGAAAAAGCACCAGCAGCTTCCAGATATCCTCAGTAACCTCAGCCAGGTCCCTAGCAAAGACCTGTTGCCCTGTGCCAGCATCGGTGCCTCCCTCTGCCCTGCTGCCAGAGCAGCACAGGGCAACGGGGCAGGTCAGGGTTTCCCACAGCCAGAGCCACTTTCAAAGCCACCTCCAGCGTGAATCCACTCAAGCACACCTTTCCCGGACTCACCTCCAGAGCCATCCCCATTGCCCGAGGGAGAGCTGCCCCCCTGGGCACCAGCCCCCCACCTGGCACAGACCCTGGGCAGCGGCTGGGCTGGGGGTGGCAGCAGCCAGGAGGGCAAGGGCCAACTTGCACACAAACCATCTGCAATCACCCACCAGCCGGAGATTTGCCACCGGGGTAAAGAGCAGGGACAAGCCACATCTTGCCAAATTCCCACAGGCTGGTGGGAGCTGTCAGCGCACGCTGTGGTGCCAGCTGCCTCCTCAACCCCCCTTTCCCATCTCCACGCCAGGCGGTGTTATCCCCAGCTCATGGTCATTAACCTGCTCCCAAAAGCAGGACTTCTCACCTGGTGTTACACCCACGTTATCGGTGAGCAAGGAGCACAAAGCAGCCAGGAGATCCAAAGTCTGCCCAGAAGAGCAGAAAACAATGGCGAGACAGATCAAAGCCTGATCTAGGCAAGGAGCCGGCCTTAAATCCAGCTGGAGAACAAATGGGGTGGAGGGGGCGTGGGAGGAGGCCCCAGATGAAGCTGGTCAGGCTAATTAAGACCTGTTAGTGCAAGCAGGACCTTGATGCCCTTTGTAGGGGGAGGATGTGGGAGTGATGCTATGGGAACTGCTTGGGAAACTCAGGCTGAACCAGCACTTCCCCCATCCTTAGCACAGTGCTATTTCCACAGCACCAGCAGAGCTGGTCCGTAGGGGTTTTGTCAGGATTATTCAGATCCTGTCCCTGCCTCAGCTTCAGTTTCACATCAGGAATCTGTTTTCAGGTGCTCTGAGAGCATGGTTTCTCCTGGGTCCGTCTGGGTTCCAGGGAGGAATCAGAGCAGGAGTTTAATTTGGGACTGAACCCAGGGCAGGGATAGCTCCCTGTCCCAAGCCGCTCTGCAATCCCTCAGCTGAAATGTCACTTAGTTTCCTCTGCTTTTAAAAAAACCCAAAACCAAACAAAACCCCTGCACTTCCTCTACAAGATTCAATCTGTTGGATGTTTTGCTAATCTGGATCTCTGGAACAAAGTCAACTAGTCTTTTCTCAAAAGGGATTTGCAAGCTCTGAGGCATTTGCGCTTCGGTGCCAGGCACATCGTCTCTCCCAAAACTGCTGTTGAGGCTCCTGAGCTCGGGACCAGCTTACAGAGCTGTAACGTGCGGGTAAGGAGAGGCAGAGAGCAGGGGACTTGCAGCCACCACCACTATGCCCCAGGCACAGCCTGTCCCTTAAGGGCTGCCAGCCACTGCTGACAAGTGACATCCTGCAGACACAAGGCTGTAGCATCAGGCTGATGCTTTAATCAGCGCTAGATCTGGATTCTCTGCTCCCAGCTCATGGGGCGACTTTGGAAAAGTCAGCTGGGATATAATACAGCCTACCTGGGAGAGGATGGCAAAGCAAGCCGAGATCTCAGGATGAAAAGGCACTTAAAAAGTCACTTATAAAGGTATTTACCAAGAGAAGTGCTTGGCTTTCCTACCCCCAACAGACACTGAGTGACTCCGAAAAACATTTTACCACCCTGCTCAGTTTACAGTAAACATCTCGCTTCTGTGCACGCAGCTTATTTTACACATTCATAAAACACACGTCCAGCACACGCCGGGGCTGAGCTGGGGCAGCAGCAGGGTGCTGCTGCAAGCCACGCAGCAGCATGCATGGAGCTAATGTACCATGAAGAAACTTTCTTCACCACTTCCATCCCTGCTCCCAAGCCACAGGCATCGTCTGGACTCTGAACACCCCTCCGAGCCCCATCGCTGGGGGCAGCAGCTCCGCTTACCCCCCAGCCACGCTCCCAACTTCCCTGCTGGACGCTGCTGTGGGGTCTCCCTCCTGAGCAGCTGTAGGGGAGACGTGGGCTGCTCTTCTCCCCATGGAGCTACCCACAAGCTACAAGCTCTTACTGAGGACACTATATAGATACCATCATCATTTGCAGGCTAAATATAAACCCTTCCTAGGAGGTAAGCTACATAAATGCCCTGGGCCCTTGTGTTTCTCAGCATAACGGGCTGCCTGCCCTTGCAAGGAGCAGGCAGCAACCCTCACCCCAGCAGCTGCTGGTGCCCTAGCACAGCTGAGGGAAACTGAGGCACAGAAGAAGCAGGGAGAATCACTGTGTGAGTGCTCCTGGTCTGCTGACATAAGTGACAACTGCTAGGGCTGCTCCACCACAGCTAGGGAAATCCAAGAAAGCTTGAATGCTGGTGTCTTGGGGGTCACTGGAAGAAGAATAAACAACGTTCAGACCTGAATGAGGGAGAATTAGCTCAGCAGGGCAGACCGTGACTGGCAGAGAGTGGCCAGAAGGAATGGCTGAAACTGGCAGTGTGCTCCCCTGTATCCCATCAAGGGCACCCATGCGTCCCTGGGCATTGCACGGGCTGGTAGAGGGAAGCACCTTTGCACTGGTTCATCTGCTCCCAACAAAGCACACTGTTTGCAGTAGGCACCCAGGTGTGGCTGTTGCTGTGAACTTCAATCTTACTCCCAACACGATTAGCACAAGATCATCGCGTATGTGTGAAAATCTGCCTGTGTTTCACAGATGCCCCTCGTCTTTCATGCTCACTGCTCAACACCAGGAGCAAGTTGTCTGAGAACATCAAGCCCGTAGGAGCATGAAAACACACGCTTGCCCTCCACAATTGCACCACCCATTCTATCTGGTTACCCTGGGAAGGGTTAAGCCAAGGTTTTGCAGCACTGGTGTTGCTCAGTGTGGCACAGCTGGCTAAGCCAGCGAGGGAACAAACTTGTTCCTTTACCTTTATGCGGGCAGAAGGCTGCGGGGAGGCCATGTGGTGCTCAGCAGCACATCTCCAGGGTCCTTGCAGCAACTCTGCAGGTCGGGCTGCCCAGGGGAAAAGGTGTCCTGCAGCCGGGGGCAGAAGGCGGACGAAAGCCATGGGGTCTGCAGCCCCTCTGGAGAGTCCTCCCGGGTGAGCAGGCGCACAGGGAGATGTGAGGGGAGCCAGAAATCTGCTGGACAAGCTCAAGAGTTGGACAGGGCAGCTGGGAACAGAGAGGAGCTGTGCTTCTGCCTTTTTTTGCAGGTTTGCTGTTGCCGGGGAGAATTTTTAGGCTGTCATCCAGCTAATTCACACCAGAGAGACAAACACTTGAATTAGTTGCATTATCTGCACCCAGCTAAAGTGGACAAAGGATTAAAGTGTGCTGAGCACCACCACCGTGATTTGCATCTCAGAGCCCCTTCCCATGGGCCCCCTCTGCTCCTGGCCTTTTTTTTATTTTGGCCGTGAGCCAGGCAGCATAAGAGCCCTGTTTACAGAAGTGATGCCTAGGTTAATATTGCAAAAGGCTTCATCAAAGCTTGTAGTCGCTACTGAAGCAGCAGTATCTAACCATGGGCCATGAGCTGCCCGGGCTGCGCGCACCGGGGACGAGCCGCCCGCGCCGCGCACGCAGCCACACGCTCGCTGCCCTTCGCTTGGCCACGTCTGGTCTCAGCCTGAGGTATGAAACTAACTTTCTGCCACCACGGTCTATAAATAACGAGCAAAATCAAACTATTATTCCTTTTTAAAACTGCATACAAAACTCAAATGTAACTATTACAGCTGTTATTTTAGGGGGGAAACCACTATTTGAGTGCTAAATAAATATTGCACTGCGCAGTGACCTTATGGGCACTTCTTTGGAGCTCATCCAGCTGCCAAAGATATTTTTTTTTCTTATGTGTGTTTGTTCATGTGGAGAGGATGGGGAATGCTATTGCTGTACATTTTGTGCTGCCAGTCTCAAAGAAATCAAAACTGGGATCTCTCAGATGTTCTAGATCTAAACAGAGGTAAAGCAAAAGCCTCTCTGCGATCACTGGATCCTAATTAATTAATGGATTTAAAAATGTTTTTTCACCACTAGCACTTTGTAGGTAGGTGTAGTTTTCCTGAAAGGGTGGCGCTGAGCTCTGCTGCGACATGCGAGCTTTATATGTTTCTATTTTTCTTGGCATTTGCAGAGTTTTTCCTTCTCAGCAGGACTGAGTGACCTTAGCAATTGCCGGCAAGGGGACTCCATATGATGAAAGCAGGTGAAAGGGAAAATAAGGGCGGGAACTAGGTAAGGCCAATTCATACCTCAGGGGAGGTGTGGTCCTGTTCCGTACCTGGCTGTGGTCACAGCCTTGTAAAATATAAAAGGGGAGGGCAGTTGTTTCTCAAGCGATCTGTTGCCAAGATCCTGTAGGGAGAAGGAAGGCAGGCGCTGGAAGAAATGCAGAGCAAGTCTAGAGTGTCAGCTGCAAAAGGTGCCGCTGAGCCTCGGGAATACCATCAGCTCTTCTCTGTAGGCCTGTTGGCTGGGCTGAGGGTTGCATGGTAGCTGTGCTCCCTTCCCCAGCAGGCTGGCTTAGGAGGAGAAAGAGGCTACCATGTCCCAAAGAGGAGCGGCAGAACGTGAGGCTGCCAAGCCCCAAGACCGGGGATGGGCATGGATGGTCCTTCTTGCTGCAGTGCTGCTGCAGGGGCTGACGCTGGGCTTCCCCTCCTGCATTGGTGTCTTCTTCACGGACCTCCAGCACGAGTTCCAGGCCAGCAATAGCGAGACGTCATGGTTCCCATCCATCATGGTGGCTGTGCTGCACGGAGGCGGTAAGTAACAGCCGCAGGGAATGTTCTCCACCACCTCCGGCCACTGTGCTGCTGACGAGTGGATGTAACGAGGGCACTTTTAGCATTTCATTAAGGCAGAAGGTGGAAGGGACTGGGAGGTCTGAGCAGGCTGGTTGGTTGGCGGTGCACAGCATATCCCAGCCACTTTGATCACACAGTCCAAAGCTAAGTGACCACAGATACTGGTCTCCCTTTTGCCACGCTAAGAGACAACCGGGGCCCTTGGTCAAAGAAGGTGAACCCCTTCCTCAGCCCAGCTTCTCCAGACCAGTGAGAACTTAATTATTTCCCATAGCAGCTCTTTGAATAAGCAGGCAGGTAGTGCTGGAGTTTGGGTGCTTCCATGATTCATCTTCTATCCATGAGAGCACATCTTCCATGTGCCACGTGAACTGTGTTCTTCACGGCTGAAAAGATGCCGAAAGCCAAGCTCCTCCAGGCTGCTAGCTGAGGCAGAGCCTTAAAAGCAGCGCCTTGGGCAGTGGTACAGAGCGCACACCCAAGCAGGCATCAGGGCAGCCATGAGCCAAGCTGCATGAACGCAGAATGTGGGTCAGGCAGCACCCTCCAGGTGAAGGGGGATGGAAGGAGGGTTGTGCTTTGTGGCTAGTGGAGTGCTCCACTGGTTTTCCCCCAAATGTGGGAGCTTGAAAGGACAGGGTCCCCAGATCCCCCTCACCCCCATCAGATATCGCTGCATAGAAGAGAAAACCAAATCCCCAGCAGCTCAAGGACTTCCCAATGAGCGGTCTGTGTTGCTGCTGACCCCTCCACGTGCAGCTCCTCTGCTTATCTGATAAACAGGCTACCCAAACCCTGCCACGCAAAAGAAGCAAAGTATTCAGTGACACTCAGGTACCTGAGCTGCTCCCCGAGTTTGTACCTGCCCCCTTCTGACGCTGGTGAAAGGTGACACAAGAGTATGGACAGAAAAAACAAAGCAGCGTCCTGAGTCATGCTAATGTGAAGGCTGTGGCAGGCTCAGTCCCTCCTGTGCAGGACTCGGCTGGCAGCCACCTGACAAGGGAGAGAGAGTTTGCACCTTAGCAGAAGCAGCTGGGTCCAGAATTGCAAAGTGCAGGTGGAAAGAGACCTCAGGGGAAGCAGTGAGGGGAGGAATTATCACTGGAGGTCAGCAGAAGGGTGATACAGAGCAGTGTCCTTGGGGCTTTGAATCTGGAAGCTGCTGGGCGTTCCCTGCGCTGCCTTCCATCCCCGGTGGCCCTGCTGTGGTTAGTGGGAAGGGGCCGTATGGGACCTGCCAGCTCTGGGAAATGGTCTCAGAAGCGGTTCGGTCGCAGCACGTCCAGGAAAGACAAGTCTGGCAGCATCCGCAAGAAAATATCAATTATCCTATCTTCTTTAATGAAGTAATTGTTTTGTAGGAGGCCGGAACCACAGTAAAAGGTAATATAAAGACAGCCAATAAATAGATCCAAAACTTATAAATTAGTCAAGGAAAGAACAGCCTCATGTTAATTATATTCACTAACAGAATTTGTCAGGGCATAGCCAGTGCATTACAAGAGAGCTGTTACTTTGCTTGCCAGTTATATGTCCCGTTGCACGCTGTTACCACAGAGGAGTTCTTATTCTTGTCCCCCGATTGCACAAGGCAGTACTAACACAATCATAAACGAGGAAGAAAAAAACAACAAAAAAAAAAAAAAGAGAGAGAAAAGATTCCCTCTCAAGCCAAGCATGTATGGCTTCTGCTGCAACTTCTGACCTCCTTTGCTGTGGGCCAGGCTCTGTTTGATTCCAGTTCTCTGGTTACATCCATCATCTTGGCACTGAAACCTTTCCTGAAATTGCATTCTGCTACGTCACCAGTGTCTCTTAAAGGTGCTTCTCTCTTTTCCTCTCTCTTATTCTTTTTAATTCAGAGGAACTGAAGGGGCATGGGGATATTTGTTGCAAAAACTGCTAAGCAGGGAGGGAAATGGAGAGAGCAGCCCATTCTCAGAGTGGCCGGGGCCGTGGGGAGGTCCCACGCAGGAGAACTAACCTCAGCCCAGCAGAGCTAGGGAAGGAAACAGACAAGGCGCAGTGCAAAAAATAGCTCATAACTTAGTAAGCCAAACATATCTCATTACCCATGCTATGTTCCTAGGTAAAAGTGATTAACGATTATTTTGTTATAATAATTTGAGAGGCCTCAGGATCCTGTGGCCGTCTCCGAAAGGGCAGTTCAGACCCTTACAGGTTCCTGCTCTGAGATATTCATGCACACGTAACTCTCCAGACTCACACTCATACAAACGCAGCACTTGTGTTGATTTTATTTTTGCAAAGGAAAGCACCAAAGCCTCAGGCAAGTGAGAAATAATGTTTGAAACCTAGAAAGGAACAAATAATGAAAAACCCTAATGATTTTTTGAGCCAATCTCATGATTTTTGAGTATTCGATTTACGACTTCTGGCTACTCAGGTTGGTTAAACAGCAGTACCATCTTAATGTCTGCAGCAGGAGAAAAAACAATCCAGTCATCAGTTTGCTGAACACTTTTTCAAAGGCCAGTTGAAGTCTGAGGTGAAAATCTCCCAAGCAGATCAAAATACAGACAGCTGCACTCCTAATTTTAATAACATTCCACTGTTGACTTGACTCTGTGGATTTTATTTCAAACCAGACATTGACTTAGGTCACATATATGCCACAGGTTATTTTCCCTACCCTGATTAACTCCTAATTCTGAAGCTTATTTTGCATTTACTTATATAACCTTAAGCGTTCAGAAGAGGGGGAAAAAAAGAAGAAAACCTGGAAAACCTTGAGGATCCTCAAAGGAACAGGAAAAGAAACTCTACTTTCAGATCCTCTTCTGCCAGAGCATGCAGAGGGAAGCATGCTTCCCACTGGTGGTCTGCAGGTCAGAACTAATCTTTTCCTACCCCAAAATGAAGGATGCTAAATGACATTAACAAACTGGTAACTTACCACAATTTCATGGAATTCACCAAAAGTCTATGAAAATTAAAGAATTAGCTGATCTCAAACACACACCTCCATGCCTATTTGTTCATTGCTTTTGGTGATGAAATAACGTAACTCTTTCCTAGTAAAGCCTGCCAGCAATGTAGGTACATGATAACATGCAGGTTTCTGCCCAAGAAGGGCAGAGTTGGGCTCTGGCCCATCACAACCACCCAGGTCTCACTCCCACCTCTGCCGTTCTTGTGCTGGAGGGGTGGGAGTGGGAACTGGGATGTGCACAGTCTGCTCCTAGGCTTGTGTCCTCTTGGAAGTGGACACAGTTAAATATACCCACCCCTTCCAGGTATGCCAGGACAGGCATGTGCTGACAATAACATCTTATTATTTTCCTGGGGAAGATTACTTGCACGACAGCTGCAAGACTCCGCAAGCTGCAGCTTGGATGCTACTGCCTGAAGCTTAGATTGCCTCCCATGCAGATATGAACATACCTCTCCAGCCATTTTCAAATAATCCTCCTCAATGATGCCTATTTTCCTCCCATTCTTGATATAGTTCAGAGTCAGGCTGCCTTCTCTTGCAAGGAGTTTCACCTAGGCAGCAGGACACCAAGGGCAATTTAGGAGATTTAGTGGCAGGGTATTTGAAAAACAGTTAAATGCGAGTGGAAATATGCAAACAGATATATCACCCTGCTTAGCATGTCTTACTTGGAGGCACAGAAATCCAAGTCCTCTCCTTTTTCAAATCATTCCCAGAATTTATCTCATGTGAGAAGAGAATTACACTTGAAGGTCCTTCTTTCATTCTATTTCCTAGAGTTTTAACTAAAATCCATCACAGGGAAGCTTAGAAATCCTATTTGATGCCCAAAATCCAAGCAGATCACAGGAGCCTTACCCTCCACTAACAAGTTGACCACGCACTTGGGATAATCAAGGAATACTACTTTCTTTTTCTGGCTCCCCTACTACATTACATGCTGCTGGGACAATCCTCAGGATCTCTAGACTAAATCCTTTGAGAATTGTAGCAGTTCAGCAGGTACAAAATAATTCCTTTCTGCTTAACTGTTTCCCTTTTGCTTCTTTGCTTCCAGGGCCCCTCTGCAGCATCTTGGTGAAGCGGTTTGGCTGCAGGTTTGTCGTGATGCTGGGAGGGCTGCTCAGCAGCGTGGGCATGGTGTCCAGCTCCTTCTGCAAGTCCATCAGCCAGCTTTACTTAACAGCTGGCCTCATCACGGGTAAGTACCAAAGAACAGCAGGAAAACCCAGCTGCCGTGCTTGACTTGAGAGACAGGAAACAGAGTCCTCACTAAGTGCTCACATTTTTCCATTCGTCTGTGAAACAGGATAAATGAAAAGCCCCACAACGCAGCAGGAATCATATAGCAGCTAGACTTGCCCTTCATACCCCTTTAACACACACCTCATCCAGCCAAGCTCACTCTGGAAAGCTTTCTCTGGAAAAAGCTATGGCTCTCCAGAGGGCAAAACGGAGAGCAAAGATGTCTGATCTTTTTAGTAGTTACTCAGGCTTCAGTCTTTGAAGAAGGGAGGGGTTTTTTTTCAATCTTGGAACATAATGTGTTGGGACAACACCCTTCCCAAGTTCCCTGGGCTTTTATTTCACCGCTCCCAATCTGGGGAAGTGTGGAAATACCTTTCTCTAACAAAAGATGTTGGTTTTGAACAGAAGTAACAGATGGGAACTTTTCCTTTCCAAATATTTCTCCTATGTAACTGGTGTTCAACTCTTGGCTTCTTCTAACACAGAGAAATTAATTTCTTCAGCCAGGTTTCTTTGGCACCAATCCTGTTGGATCTTGCAAGCTAAGCTGTGTCCACTGCATAGAGAGAAAAACAAGTAACTCCCTGAGTCCTGACAAAAGTGTCACGAAAGCAGCACTGCTTGTTGCATATGGTATAAACCCCAAGTTTTTAATGAACAATTCCATAACAATTTTAGGAATGGCAGCATGGCCCAGACAAGTATCAGCTTAGGTCAGTATATTTACTGAACATGAGTAATTTAATTTATGTACAACATCCTTCTTCATCCCTTGTGTGGGGTTTCTGAGCATTAATCACTGGAGGTTGTGCAGCCTGGCAGGTGAGGAGATGCTTCAGTGGCAAATGAAGTCATCTGTGGTACACCCTGGATTTGGGCTCTTTTTGCTCTCTAAGACAGCACAGAGGGATCATGTGCTGTCATTTTCTCTTTTCTTCTTCCCTTTAGGTCTGGGATCATGTTTCAGCTTCCAGGCAGGAGTGACTGTGCTGGGCTACTACTTTGTACGGTGGCAAGCACTGGCCAATGCCATTGCATCCACCGGCGTCTCTCTTGGCTTCACGCTGTGGCCTCTGCTTTCTCAGTACTTGCTGAATGAGATGGGCTGGAGAAACACTTTCCTTGTCTTTGGAGGAATACTGTTGAACTGTTGTGTTTGTGGAGCCATCATGAGACCAGTTCAGCTTGCATCAGGGTCACTACTACAGTCACCCAAGCCTGGAGAGGAGCCAGGGAGAAAAGCAGAAGAGGCACAGCTGTCCAATGGAGCATCTTCTCCCCAGCCCCAGCTCCAGCAGCAAACCAGGACTGCATGCTTCCAGATGCTGCAGAAGCACCTGGCTTTTGACATCTTCTGTCAAAACAAAGGTTACCAGATTTACAGTATTGGAGTGACCTGGATGATGATGGGGTTTGCATTACCCCATATCTACCTTGTGCCTTACGCCATCCAGAATGGAGTGGAGGAACACAGGGCAGCCCTCCTCATCTCCATTATCGGGTTCATCAACATCTTCATACGTCCTTTCACAGGGCTGCTCTCAGGACACAGAATCTTCACAGGAAGACGCATCTACCTGTTCAGCCTGGCTGTGCTCCTCTGTGGGCTGAGCAATTTTATTTGTGTCATTTCAGCTGAGTTCAGCATGCTCATCATCTACTGCGTCATCCTCAGTATAGCCATGAGTGGCATCGGGGCACTCATCTTCCAGGTGTTGATGGATGTGGTGGAGATGGACAGGTTCTCAAGTGCTCTAGGGCTCTTCACCATTCTGGAGAGTATCACTCTGCTCATCGGACCCCCTCTCACAGGTGAGAGAAGCTATTAAAAGCAGGCTGGGGAAAAATGGGTTGCTTAGACACTGGTGACAAGTGTTTGGGAGCATAAAGAAGAGAAATAAGGGAGTTTCCAAACCCATGCAGGCAGGTGAGTTATGCAAAGGGAGCAGTATGAAAGGGAGAGTTGGAAAGGAATGATCAGCCCCTTCTCACAGCTGAGGGAGGGTCATTTTTGCAACTGCCCAAGTGTCACTGCAGCAACAGCCGACAGTGAGACCTTTACCCACTTGCTGAGCAGCTTTGATAAGTATGGGAGTGATGAAAGGTTTTTTCCAGTGAGCGGCAAGACACAGAGGGGAATTACTGTGGCAGGATCTTGAGGTCTATGAACTCTTCCACTGCTTTGCTAGTTTACATTGTTTTATCTATGAAGTTGCAAGGAATTTTTTATCTATGAAGTCACAAGGAATTGTGAACAACCCATTAAACAAATTAACTGTGATCAGAATTATTACCAGCCCTACATTATTCAAGAGCCTTATAGTAAAAGCTTCTGTTCACTCTCCCTTCCGAGTTCTAGAGTGTATTAATTTTTCTCTGGAGACAATAAAGGAGCTAGTTATGACCTCCCAATCCAGTAAATTATTCACAACTTTCACAGTTCACTCCAAATGCCACTAAGTGACCTGTCCAAGATGCACCTGCTCCTGCAGTACAGTAGCAAATTGAGAACTAACAAAGAAGAGATGTGAACCTGAGCATGAATCCTCAATTCAGGCTTTAATTCTCTCCTCCAGACAATGAACTGTGCGCTATTCAGCAGGAAAATAGTGTCTGTCCTAAGAATGGCATGGTAACATGCACTATATTTCATGGTATTCCCTAGCAGTAGTGTGCCAGTCACTTCTCTCAAAGTGAAAAAAAGGTCTTTTCTTGGACATCTCTGATAGGAGTGGCAAATGGGCAAAACAAAGTACAGTAAAAGCAGTGCCATTTCTAGTTATAGTCCTAAAATCTGCACTATGAAAAGAAACATCATCAATCTTTACTGAAGAATACAAGCAAACAAACATTATTTCAGTATTTCCATATAAATAAGGAGCCTATAGAAGGCATCATATAATTTGACCTGTGTATTGCCTTTCCATCTCAAACATTACTGTTAAATTATTCATTTGATATATCACACTTCTAAATGTTTTACACTGGGGACACTTAATGTTAGTCATAATGCTTGCTGTGCTGTGAATTTTCTTCTCCCTGATCACACACTATTAGAGACAAGTTTTCAGTTTAGAGACCCTAACATGTCAATTTGTGAGAGATTTCTCTATTTCTTTGTTCCGTTTTCTGACCCAGGACATAACAGGGTCACTCGTTCCAAAATCTGGTGAGTGGCAGTGGCACAGGGGTCCTCTGCCGAGTAAACAAAATGCATCAGCATGTTGGGGAAAAGTTAGAAAAGTTCCTCTCTTTCCTGATTTCTCTGAGTATTGAGAAACACTTTATACAGAATCAGAAACATCACCGGAGTGGTGACTGCAAAAACCCAAACAACCCCTAGAATCTAGAGAAAACAAGAGAAATTATCTGTGAAAGCTTATCTGTTGTCTATGGCAGTTTGCTGAATGATTCAGGTTTAACATTTATGTAAATGTCACCCAGTTGCCTTTAATAGGCATCTTCTCTTTGACTAAGCTATGGCTTCTATTTCAGGTCTCCTGGTAGACATAACTAGTGATTTCCGCTACGTCTTCTACACCTCCAGTTTCTTCCTGATATCAGCTGCATTATTCATGGTGCTCAGCTTCTGTGCTTTGGAGAAAAAAAACAAATTGAAAGAGGCTTCAAAAGTACATTTGGACAATCCCTCCAGATATCAATACAATGAAATACCAACTGAACCACAGTCTGAAAGTCAGTCCCCTCCAGCAGTTGTGTACATCACAAGCATATGAAAAGAAAGAAGAGAAAAAAAGTCAAAACCAAGAGGAACACAAACAATTATGTGGCCTGTACAAAGCTACACAAGGCCCAGCATGGATGGCAGATGAGAGAACAAGCATCTGCTTTCCACAACCATCATCACCCTTCTGCCGTGCACTTCCACTCCGTGGGGCTGTGTCAGACTCCAAGCGAGCGCTCCAGACCTGGGCTGAGCCCAGAACCCAGCGCCAGCCAAAGAGCTGAAGGACAAAGAGAACTGTGCTTTCCTAAAGCAAACCATGGGATAACAGCCATGGTAACCAGCGCTGAGAGACAAAAGCTGTGTCACTTCAATTGGTTTAAGTCAGTGCCTTTAAGAAGTCACTGGAATTTCACATGCCGTTTCAGCTGGAGGCACCAGATAATACGTATTAATGCTAAGCACAATGGTAGTTCTTTCACAAAGTAGTATTATTGCCTCGTCTGAACATGCCATTTTGGTGCAGGCTTTTATGAAGTTTCCTCGTTGCTTCCCATCCTGGGGTTGGCAAGACAAACACCTTCCACAGGAAGCATGTTACTATTTTCCACATCTTTAAATATTATATGGAAGCTGCTGCATGGGTTGTAGAACTCAGCCAAGTTTCTAGTAAGATCTAGTATTTTCTCCTATGAGGTACATACGAGTTCTTCATGCCAAGAACATTTTCAAAGCTTCAAAGGTTCAACTTCAGAGCATCAAAAAGAAAAAAAATCAAAACTTAGAGTGCCTGCTTTGTGTATCCACTGGTATCTCAAGTGCTTCTTGATATATCATGAAACACGATTCATGGCTTGTGTAAATACACATATTTACGGGGACCCGTTTTTGCAGGTGGGGGGTGGGGAGGGGCAGTGAAGGTGTTACTAGCTTAAGAATAAGTGTATATGCACCCTTATATATATGTATATGCATCCTTATATAGGCCCAAATTCAAAGCCACTGTCGTTCCCCCTTGTGTAAATGAATTTAACTCTTTAGTCTTAGACTCTCAGACTTAATTACACTAGCGTTCTCATTAGAGAAGTTTGCACAAGCATAACTTACATTTCTTACAAAGCACAAGCATAACTTACAACGAAATCTAAGGGGAAAAGTATGCTGAGAAAAGTCAGTGTTACTGACTTTCATATCCGTACAGCCTCGACTGTAAGTGGCTTTTCTTGCTCCACTCCTGGGAGTTACACTTGTAACTACCAGGATGATAGCTGCATCAGCCTCTAGCCTCCCTCAGCACCAGCTTGAGTTGCAAAGTGTTTATATTCCGCATCGTTCGTGATCTGACAGAAGCGGGTAATAGACC
The DNA here is from genome assembly GCA_035590275.1 of Ibycter americanus. Taxonomy (NCBI): domain Eukaryota; kingdom Metazoa; phylum Chordata; class Aves; order Falconiformes; family Falconidae; genus Ibycter; species Ibycter americanus. Next base: position 119,839,011 of record JAVJGI010000001.1, on the reverse strand, counting down.
ACAAAGCACTGCAGATGAAGATCACTCAACCCATTGGAACCATCAAAATAACAGAAGCACAAAATGGGAGCAAAATGGAAGTAGCAGCTTTCAACCCAACTGCAGGGCTTATCTTGAGAACTTTTTTATCAAATTCCTAGCAACAAAAGCAGTTTTCGTTAGAGCTGTGGGATCCCCAGACAAAATAAACCAACCAAAACAACCCACACTTGATGAAACCACTGGAAAACTGACTCCAAGGTCTTCAGGGACTATAATAGCTTTACAGGTGGCTTTTACAGTGGAAGAGGTATCAGACCTTCAGAAGGGTTCCTGCTCCCACAGCTCAGTATTTTCTTCAGCACTGCTCTAGGATTACTGAACCAGTAGGCTTTGCATTTCCTGATCAAACATATACTTAAGATGACTAGTGGGAGATGCACATATCTAATTTCTTGTCACACATGCTTATTAACTTGTGTAATGCTTACACGGTCCATAACTACAAACTGAACGGGGACTGGTGCTTCTCAGCTTACCGAAACAATGACTGTTGTATGTTCCCAGGAAAAAGATGGAGCTTTCTCCCTCTCAAAAGAAAAACCAACAAAACAACCAACAATGAAAAGGGATCAAGTGCCAAAGCTGTTCTAGCTATTGCAAATAAAACAGCTAAGAAGGTGAACAGATTGCCATTGTTTCTGTGTGTAATTCTTAAATTTTAAATTCTGTTCACCTTTCTACATTCCCTTTCTGTTTTCTTCTAGAAATATGGGGTCATATTGTCCCAAATCCTCCCACTGCTACAAATGTCCTGGGCAAAACAGGCAAGATATGGTGTAAGCTACAACCCATCGAAATTTATCACAGGAAAGCAAAGGTTAGTTGAGGGAGCAATAGAATGCATCTCCTGTGTGGAGCCAACTGCTCTATCTGCAATGTTTTAGCCCTAGATGACTCACAAGCTGGGAAATGTATGGGCTAACGCATGCTTGCAAGATAGAAGGGGGGGTCGGGGGAAACAAAAAAAAAAGGTACTCACCGACTGAAGCTGACGCACAGAGATAGATGAGCTCCTGCTACTCCATGGCAAAGAAATGTTTTGACTATTTCTTAGCTGTGCTCAGCAGTGCAAGATAATTTAGGATGAAAAGTTAGGAGAGTGCTTTATAGAACTGCTTTTTGATACACCCAGACTCAGCGCCAGGTCACTGGGACTTATTTGCAGAGGCAGAGAGATGTTTCTGGGAAGAAAAACAATGAATTCACAAATCCATTATTTTAATGTTTCTCAACTTGTTGACTAAAAACTTTCTAACAACCTTACAGAACTTAAGCTGCCTGAAAACAGGGTTGACTCCCCTGGTTACTTTCCACAGACCTTTTAGAAGTAACCCACAGGTTGGAAACAAATCTTGGAGAGAGAAGAGGTAACATTTTAGGCTGTTTCCACAGGTAAATAAGATGTCTGAGCTCCCGTAATAGAGAAAACTACCCCACTTCTCCTGTTCCACAGCTCTCCCCTCCTACCGCTCTTTTCAACCTGAACTCCAAGCTGTCTTGAGCAGGAGCGTACTGAAGGGACCATGCATACTGAGCATGCTACAGTATAATAAATATTCCCCCTCAGAGCTATCGTACAGGAGCAGTAATACTCAGTCCTTAAGAACCTTGAGGTCCAGAAGAATAATAAAGCAATAAAAGTTCCTTTCATTAAAGGTCATCCCATTATGCAAGGCAACCACAGCCTCACCGAAGCAGTTTATTTTAACACCTACAGACAGTAAAATAACCCTGGCTTTAATTATGGCCAAACACCAATACCTCAGCCAGGTTATAAATCTCTGAGAGCCAGCAGAGCAACAAAAATTGACCAGAAAAGTATGTCCCTTGCTCCCCTAGTCCCCTCTTACCCCTTCCTGCTCCCTTTATCATTTAAAGTATCATTAACCTTCCAAGGTAAGCACTTTTGCAACAGGCACCTTCCCTTACTGCAATGAAACATTCACCAGGAAGTTCACGCTGAAATATTACAAGATCGTGATCCTTAAAAGCCTTAGATACTCTGCCAATGTAATTCTTGGAAAAGTTTAATAAATACCCAAAGAAAGGTCACAGTAAACTTACACACTCTAAAGCATCTCAGAAATGCAAAATCACTTAAATTAAGAGCTTGGCATGCTGTTTGCAAACCTGGCTAGTAACTGCAAGAAAAGAAATGTAACTACTAGAAATGAAAAGTCACTGAATTCTAACTTTGGTGCGCTACCAGTGTCATTAGACTAGCCCCTGGAGCTGTGAGTACCCCAGCTATACTAGCCCATTCTGTGCTAACTATTCTGGCAAACAGCAAGTGCTTGGAGCAATCAATTAAACAATATAGCCAATATTGGGTGAGTAAACAGCCAACTCTGCCTACTGCCAACTGATCTCGCTGGATGATCAGGACAAACTCCCCGCAGTAAAGACAAGCCCACAGCTGGTAACAAAGCAGGTGGTGCGATCAGCACTAGCACCGTCTGCAACTCCTGCAGAAAATCTCTGAGGACTACAAAAACCAGGGGATGTTATCAAACCCTCCTCCAGAAGGCAGCTCCAACACAGCAAATTAAATCTAAAATGTTTCTCACGTCTCTTAACCAGCTCTGATTAAACTCAAGGCAAGACAAAGGCTAGCAGGAGCACAGCGGGCAGTTCCCAGGAAGAGAAGCACAGGTTATCCTCTCCTCCTGGTTACTTCTTGCCATGCACTGAATAGTGACCTGGAGACGCATCACCTGAAGCTCAGCCAGCACTGACACCCGCCCTTTCTAACCACCACTGTGAAACCACTCCAGGGGACAAAGTTCCTGCTGTTTCTGTGCATACAACATTATACTGACTGACCACAAATGTAGTACTTACTGTCACTAAGTAATTTCATTTTTCCTCTTCAAATACTGTTTTTCACCCCTTACTAGTCAATCCCAGTATCCTTAATCACTTGTCTTTGTATTGACTAGCTCCTCTGTGTTTGCTTTCTCTTCTGCTTTCTCCATTAGTCATTTGCTTTGTATGGAATGACAGATGTGGCTTTAAAGTATGTCAACACTTACAACTTACAAAAGGATAATTAAAGATTTGTTAATACAGTAGCAAAATGTTCCAATAAAGATGTGGTCTGTAGCACCTTTGCTGATCATTTTCATATATATACACACACATATACATATACACCAACTTCAGATGATAACTGATAAAAGTTGAAGCTGCTAGCACAGGCCTGGCTTAAAGTCTTATGTAGCAGGTAGAAATAAATACCTTCACATTCACATTCCTCTGTCTTCCGACACCATTGTAATGTTAAAAGATTTAGCATTACTACATTTGGTGTAGCTTCTTTGCTCTTCCTTCTATTTAATGTGGTCATGGGCAGGCATTTTTCTGCACCCCACTGTGCGGCAGGAGGGATTATCAGCCCGACACGCTTGTCACTGATGCCACGTATTTGGCAGATCAGTCCATATTCAATTTGCTTTATATGAAAATCAGCTGCATTTGAGAGAATACAAAAGACAATGTCTGCTCACAGCCTGTTTCCTACCTATCTACAGAAGCACCTTCATGTGTTTAATTTCTTCAATAAAAGCAATGCTAATTTCTGCAGAGTCCACCCCACAGTTTGTTTATGTACCTTTACCTTACATATTTACACATGAACCTCAATTGAATTTGCTTGCAGTGCTGATGATTGCAGTGGTTTCATTGGAACTGTGCTAGCTCAGAATTGTGTAATTGCTCTGCTTTGTGCTTAGGCCGGGGCACTGTACAACCAGGGTGGAATAACCTGCTGCTGTTTTAATTCACTCCTTCTTGACTTCACTTTGGTGATTTTTTTTCCCCCAGGTCATTTATCTTACCATGCATGTATTGTGCACGGGCTTTTTATCTCTTCCCTCAGCTTCAAATCCTTTTGCCTTTTTACAAAAGGCCAAAAAAAAATCTCTTTCCATTGCCCTTCTTTAGCCCAGGAGTTGCAATCCCATATTAAAACTGAAATTAACTAAACCCTTATTCCCTCCAGCATCTCTCCCTGCCAGCTGAGCCGTCCCTGCGCTCTCCCACCTGCACATGGACCGGGGTGAGCACCCACCAGCTGGGGAGACGCGTAGGGGGAGCGATCAGCAGGGTGAGGAGCTGGTGAGGCCCTTGGCCTCCATCAGCCCGGCCTTGGCCTCCATCAGCCCAGCCATGGCCTGGGCTTGGCCTGGGCAGCACAGCTGCAGCCAGCCCTGGGGAACCTGGAAGGCCGGCAGGACTGGAACTGAGCTGGAAAGAATATACACACGCGAAAACGTTTTGAGTAAGTAGCAAGTGAGGAAAGACTTGCTCTTTTCCAGAGCAAAGCGTTTAAGTATCAGTTTTGCCGCACACCGAGGTGCAGACTTGAATACCTCGATGCACATTTATTTGTGGCGATCGGTACCAGGTTACACGGTCCACGGGGAAGGAAACAGCCTCGCCTCAGGGCTGCCAGGACCCCAGCCCCATGGCTGCCAGCCACCCTGCCCCAGGGCCGCCGGCCACCCCTGCCCCAGGGCCGCCGTGCCTCTCACCCCACAGCCGCTGGGACCCCCACCTCAGGGCCACCAGGACCCCACAGCCTCCCAGCCCCCTGCCTCAGGGCCACCAGGACCCCACAGCCTCCCGGCCCCCCACCTCAGGGCCACCAGGACCCCACAGCCTCCGGGCCCCCCACCTCAGGGCCACC
>JAVJGI010000001.1:119813475-119833911 GCA_035590275.1 Ibycter americanus | reverse complement strand
ACTTCTTACAAGGGTCTGTAGTGATAGGACAAGGGGGAATGGTTTTAAACTGAAAGAGAGTAGATTTAGATTAGATATGAGGAAGAAATCCTTCCCTGTGAGGGTGCTGAGGCGCTGCCCGGAGCGGCTGTGGGTGCCCCATCCCTGGCAGGGCTCAGGGCCAGGCTGGACGGGGCTGGGAGCACCCTGGGCTGGTGGCCGCTGTCCCTGCCCATGGCGGGGGGTGGAACTGGGTGGAACTGGGTGACATTTACGGTCCCTTCCCACCCAAACCACGCAATGGTTCTGCCATTCCTCACACACACCGCTTCTCCCTTGCAGAGGCCAAGGAGCAGGTACTGGCGAACCTGGCCAACTTCGCCTACGATCCCAAAAACTACGAGTACCTCCGGCAGCTCCAGGTCCTGGATCTGTTCCTGGATATGCTCACCGAGGACAACGAGAGCTTGGTGGAGTTTGCAATGGGTAAGGATTGCACCTGAGACAGCCCGGGGACGCCAGCCCGACACCGCTGCGTGGATAATCCCCCCCCGGAGGGGCAGGTAGCAGTTGTGCTGCGAGAACAGACCCACGCTGTGCCGAAAAGGCCTCATTTAGTGGAGAATGAGTGGAACAGGGAGCAAGGTAGGAGGCAGGCATCTCCCTTTCACCCTAACAGAGCGGTTGTGCTTAAAGAAGATGCTTTTTGGAAAGGACTTTTTTCTTTTAACCCCAGCCTGTAAGTAGTCACTAGCTGACTGACTTTTTAATGAAATCTGCCCTACAGAGAAGCATTCATTAATATATAAATTTTGCCATGTATAATATACACGTCCAATGTTATCATTCTGCTATTGACAACTGCTCTTCTAGAATACTTACTTGAAAATTTGTAATAAGTCCTGTGAGGGACTGCCTTACAGTGATTTGTCATGTCTGCATATAAGCTAAGGGGCCAGATCCTAATTGTGAGTGATTCCATGTCATGATAATAAATATATTTGATTTCTAAGGTTTGTGGCTGCACTACGCCAGGATATGGCTGCATGATAAAAGTTTTAAGTTCAAACATTCTGTGCCTCTTGGCTAGTACTGTTCGCTCCATTCTGTTTTTCTAAAACGCCTGCAATGAACTGCTGGCTTGTAGCCTCTGTTAGGGTTAAGTGATACAGGAATTCTTCATTCTGTGGAAGAGGTTATGTCCAGCAGTAACAGTGCCCTCTAATGACATACTGGAGGAGAAATGTTCTGGTGGAAAATCTCTGGAAAGAATCAAGAAGACATTGCCCAGGAAGCCGTTAAGAATTTTCCATCCCAATCTCACAGAATATCTGCATGTTATTTCTGTATTAGAAAAAAAGGGATCAGCAGTGAATTTGAATCTAGGTGTGAAAAAAATGAGGGTGTGGAGAGAAGAGTTTGTCTTGCGTGTGTCATACATCTTCTTTTGCTGTTTCAGGTGGTCTTTGTAACCTGTGCCTGGATAAAACTAACAAAGACTACATCTTGGAGGCAAACGGAGTAGAGCCCATAATCAACTGCCTCTCCAGCTCCAATGAGGAGACGGTCATGTCGGCAGTCACGACACTGATGTACCTGACAACGCCGCAGTCGCGCCAGCAGACTACAGCTCTCCCAGTGGTGGAGTGCATGCTTCGCTTCTCCCTCTCAGCCAGCAGAAGGCTAAGCAACCTGGCAACCGTCTTCCTGGAGGATTACTGCACGCCTCTGCAAGTGGAAGAGGCCAGGAACCTAAGCAAACACACAGCGGTGGGGATTCCTCTCCCCAAGGACTGAAGCTGTCAGAACAGTGCGGGTTGAGAGGGAGACCTCCCTCTTTTTTCCCAGGCCTCCACTTTCTGCTCAGCAGGTCAAGAGTGTGTCAAGAACAACATTAGAGAGGGAAACTGGTCATACTGGTGCTGGATTTTAGTTAATAAAGAGGACGGTGTTGCACTACTCTGTCAGTCAGGCCAAGCACGCAGCTAAAACTGCAAGCAAATATTTAAAATAAAACAGGTCATGGCTGCTGGAGAGGAGGCTGCCAAGTGCAGCCCAGCACCCAGCTTGCACAAATAACCCTTCCCAGCAGTCGGGGGGCTTTCTGCTTGGGGTGGGGGGCTTTCTGCTTGGGGTATTGGGCAGCTTATATCCCCGCCAGCTCCTGGCTGGTTTTGCTGCAGCTCTCTCTACTCTTCAGCATCAACTCAAATGACTTTGAAGTGTCACATAAACTTTATTGCTCCTGCAGAAGAAAGGTGGTGTTTTCCTGCCCTGGCAGTTTGCAGTCTTACTTATCCCTTTGGTACTAAATATGCCATCCCATCATCATGGCATAGGCACCTGGCTAGTAAGTCGCTACACAGAGCAGCTTGTAGCTATGCTATAAATCAGGAAGTGGAAAGCTGTTTTTTCTGTCATTACCACTGGTGAGAAAGGTGAAGATTAAAAAAAGGGCTCATGGCAGCCTGGCTCATGAGAACAGCTGTCTTGTAAAACCTTCTCTTAATAAAACATTAACTTAAATGCTGTGTAAACAGTTTTGTATAAACGCATAAATATTTCCCTACAGCACTGGTAGCCCAGCCTTTACCCACTCTTACTCATGCACGTGGGCCAGAAATGGAAGACAGTTTGGTCTCCTTTCATTATCAGCCAATGATGCAAAAGGCAACCCAAAAGCCAGAGTGGCTAAATATGTAAAACGTGAAAGGGTTTGGCTGCTGAGCACAGTGCTCTCTGACAGACACCCACTCTGTGTGTGTTCAAGTTTCAAAGCTTTACTTCCTCTTTTTTTTTTTTTTTCTCTTTCTCCCCTCTGCCCCCAGTCAGCCCAAAACAAACAGGAGCGAGGTTAAAAGCACACAAGCACACACACACACACACACACAAAACCAACCCACAACTGCTTGTATTTTATAGTTTCTCTTCACCAACAGCAAACATCCAAAGCTCTGCAGAGATTAACTGAACGCAGAGCAATCCTCCAGGAACCTGGAGAGGAGTCAGCTCACAAGGGCAACTCGCTGACCGCCCAGTGCCCCTGCCCAGGTGACAGCGCTCACTGGGAATGGGAAGAGCGCAGCATCCCCTTTTTTGCACTACTGCCGGCGCTTGCTTTCCAAGATGGCCTTCCAGTCATCTGCCCAGGACAGCAGCCGCCTGCGCGGCGCCTGCAGCTGGAGGTGCCTGTTGTGGCAGCAGGTAAACAGGACGTGCTCCCAGCTCGGGTTCAGCTCCGTACCTGAGGAGGGCAAGGGAGGAGAGCCAGTGTCAGCTGAGGGGGGTTGTCCCCAGCTAACAGCAAACGATGCAAATGCTTTTCAAACCTGTAATGGTATCCTTGTCATCAAACAGCAAGTCAGCAGATACAACGGTCTTATCTCGGGTTAGAATAATCCGCTCCACAAATTCAGGTCCCAGATGTTTCTCTACCCACTTATACTGCAGAGACAAGAAATAAAGAGAAAGTTCTACTGTACTTTCAGTTTGCACATCGCTCAAGCCAGATCAGCCCTAGCACAGCAATTTTTGCCCCCTGTAAACCTACATCTGCGCCTATGAATCCCCAGCACGGATCCTGGCTGTGGCCCAGGACACCATTTGAACCTGTACTTGTAATGGCCTTCAGTCAGCGCTGTGTTTGCTCTGCCTAATCGCTGTCAAGTTTGCGAGTGGCACTGGCTGCTCGCCCAGAGCACAGGGCTTGTGCCCATCTAAGTCATTCTAGTGATTAAGGTTCCCCCGCTCCGTTTTCGTGCCAGTGGCAGACAGGACTAACCCCAGCGCTATAGCCTCCTCTTAACTCAGCACTGGCCTCTCTCAGGATCGCTGGGTATGTCAGGCTCGGGATTTAGCCAGAATAAGGTTTTGCCAGTTAAGGATTCCCCAGTGTGGAATCCCCTGGGAATATTCCATCCCTGTGGGCCATGCTAAAACAGTTTCTTTGCTATCACCTGCTGACACAGCTGGAGCGGCGGTGTAGCATGCCAGCTCCAAGAGCACAGGGCTCACGTGCTCTGCAACAAGGCTGGCATCACACGGCACTCCGAGATTCCCTGTCCTGCGCTGCTGCTCTGTCTGGGCAGCTGCCCCCCACACAAAGGGATCGCAGGGAAGCCTGGCAGCCTGAGCCCGCTGCTGTCTTTATAACTGAATAACTCCAACTTCGGTGGTATAAAATAGTGAGGCCTTCCAAAAGCAGCATTAAAACCAGTCAAATAAATTCTCTCCCACCTTTTCCACAATGCAGTGCTCATATTTCCGGAGAGGACTTGTGCAAATAAAGACTTCGGTGCTGAAAAGAAACAGCCTTCATTAGCGGTCAGGGAAAAATGTGTAAGATGATGGAAAAGGGCTGCGGAGTGCAGAGCATCCTTACTCCTGCATGTGGATCATCTCCTGCATAGCTTCAAGGGCTCCTGGAATTGGATCCAGCCCTAGAAAGAAGCCAGGGGATTCATAGACGCTGGCTACCTTCGCCTGCAAGAGACAGGAGGACAATCAGCAATGCCTGTGCTTTTATCCGAGCTCCGTGCACAGCAGCTGCCCCGTCACCCCGTGTGTGGCAGCCGCCCAAGGGCCAGCGCTGCAGAGAGTGAGGCGATGCTTCATACCCAGAGTAGATTATAACATTTACCTTTGGGGTTCCAGGAAAAGTCCGGCTCAGGCACACAGGAACAAGAGGTTACTCTCCGGTGGCTCGTTTGGAGCGAGGAGGCAGAGCCGATGCCCAGCTGGCTTGGTCTCTGCCAGCCGCTCCGTGAGCTGCAGCATCAGCACAGCACCGACCCACAGCTCCGCCGGTGGGTGCCTGACGGAGGGGGGGCTCACGCCTCACCCCCCCAGCAGCTCGCTCTCTACTAACTCTCATGAACATCAAAGGAACAAGTTCAAGGCTTCTGCTCCTCCAGCACATTTGACTGAAATTTGCTTACGGCTCAGGAATTTAGCGGGGGTGAGCGGGCAGACCCCCATACCACCCAAGAGCCCTCTTCTCCATCAAAGGGGGCAATTTGGTGACCACACTAATTATCGTCCTCCTTGAAGGGGCCAGGTCCCCACGTGTGTGGGGTTAATCCCTTTAGACCAGAACAGCTCAGCAAGAGGGAAGGATGAGGACGGGAGAACTAGCACAGTGACATTTCTTTGCTGCTTTCCATGATTTTCAATCACACACTAAAATAACAGCCGTGAAAGGAGCAGATCTGGCCTCCAGCATGGACAGCTGCTCCTCTTCGGTAATGTGTTGGTGCAAAGTCTGCTCACAGGGTGTGAGATGGCAGCGGGAAGTTCAGAGGTGGATCCCTGGGCTGCCCCAGGAACCTTTGGCTTCGTGAACCGACCTGCGCACCCCGGCTGGGCTGGGATCGGTGGTGACACGGGTGAACCCACCTTCTACACGTGCGTGCGGGACGCCACGTGAATCAGAGAAGTCATTAATGACAGACAAGTGGGAAAGGAGGTTCTCTCTGAAGTTAGAATAATTTTTCAGTGAGCGTAAGTAGGAGAGAAACAAGCTTACTGGAGAAGCAATGTTTTCCCAGGCTAAAGTAGCCAAAAATGGTGCAAAAAGGTAAAAGGAAATTAATATGACACAGTACAGCAGCATCTTTAATCGCTCAAAGGAAAAGCAGTATTTCCAGGGCAATTCCTGTGCCTCTAGGTAGGACTGTCCTTCCAGTCCTTTTTTTAAAATTTTAATTTACTGATAAATCATTCTCGCACTTTTATTCTTAGGAAGCTCACTGGTTTGAATCCAACTCTGGTGAGTTAATTTTAAAAATTGCTACCTGGTGACTGCCCAGCGGCCGGTGCTAAACCAGAGCATCCCAGCGCAGATCCCAGCCGGCTCCCCTGGCCGCACAGCCCCTCCTGACCCAGCATCACCCTCCCAGCAGCGTTCAGGGCTGAGTCCACCTCCGGGACCAAGTTTCATTCTCAGAAAAGATTCATCTTCCAGTATTTCTTCTGCTCTAAGACACATAAATCTTACCTTCCCTGGGGTCATACAGTGAACTTCAGAGGTGTCAAGATAGCGTTTTTCCACAAGAATTAAAGTCATACGTTCCCATGCCACCGAACAATTTGGAAAACTTAGTTCTCGGTAAGTAATTTTCAAAGGCAGGCTGGCAGCCTTTGCTTAGAAATGGTACAAGATTGCTTTATAGTCCAGCTGATGGTCTCCCTGCTCCGTATCACCGGTGGAACATCAACATAAAACCCATTTCAATTAAGCAGTAATGAGAAGGAGTCAGCATTAAACAAGTCTCCCTGAATACGGTGCTCACTCAGCTATCGTAATTCACAAACACTCATGAATCAACAGCCAGAAATTCGGAAGCCCTGGCTGATTTCACATGCAAATCAGAAGAGGTGAAGGAGTCTAGGTGAAGATGTGGCAATCGGATCTGCCCAGACCTCTGTTTCCACTCAAAGCCTCACTGATCTCAGCCACAATTCCCTGGAGCTTTTCCCAAGGAGATTCAATTACAGAATCAGGGCTTGTGTCTGAAAGCTCTTTTATCCTATGGCAAGACACACCAGCAACTGGCAAGTTTCCACCACGTCACAAAAAAGTCTGGCTTTTCGATTTGATGACTCTCAGAACCAAAAGCCATTTCTCCCTCCCCCACCAAAAGTGACTAGAAACAGAAAGTGAAACAAATTTCTTCTTCATTCTCGCGCCGTTGTTGCTGAACGTTTCCTTTTAACTTCCATTAGCAAGATAACAACTCGGATACAAACCTGGAGCAATCACATCTCTACCTAAGCTTTCCCATTTGCAATAGTTAAAAATAACTCTAGAAAATTTTGCCACCGCTAGAGATGCCAAAACCCTTTTTTGAAACTGTCTGCGACCAAGTAACGCATCCTAAATGCTCGGGAGATAAATCCCCATCAACAAAAAACCTGCTACACGCACAGGAGGCCAGAGAGACAAGAATTAAAGAAAGTCTTGAGCAAAATACTTTCTAAATAAAATTCTTTACAATGTGAAATTAACGATCAACTTACAACCCAAACAGAAAGAAAAAACAAAGTCATGGTTCAAGTTTCAAAAGGCAGCTGCTCAGCACCACCATAAACACCACTTAGGAAGAGGGTAACACGTAAATTACTATCACAGTACTTCCCACACCCGTGCTGTGAGAGCCCCTTACCACGCTGGCTGTTGGTGGCTGGAGGGACCCCTGCCCCAGGGAGCTCGCTGCCAGGCTGCTCCCCCTCCTCTCCGCCGCTGACAGGCTGCAGGATCGCTTTCTCCGCAGGGACAGGGGCTCTGCAGACCCCCGGGCACAGGACGGACAAGCCCCGCTCAGGATCTGGGCTCCCGGTTCCTGCCGAAGTTTTTCCCACAGCTGGGGGCAAGGGGAGACCTTCCGCAGGGATTCTCCTGCATCCCCGCCGCGCTGTACCACGCTGGCACGGCTAACCGCCTCTCCGTTTTTCAACAGTCGCATAAAACCTGAAGGAGCTTCAAATCTTGGTAACTTTTAAAACTTTCCTGGTGTTGCCAAACACACCTAAACCAGCCCAGAGATCCAGGGGTCACTGAAGGACACGGACACACAGCACGACGACAGAAACCTCATTTCCTTAGGAAGCCAGGCTAATAACAGTGAGATAAGAGCTTTCTGCCCCTGCTGATCTGCATGGGATCCAAACCAGTTATCTGGGTATTTCATGGACACACCTAAGGTCTGGGAAGGAACAGGATGAGCGTGAAACAAATTAGGGAACGGGGATGCCAGAAATAGAACAGAACGCAATTTTCAGGACAGATCCGACTGTAGACCTTCCAAAGAAGAACAAAGAAAAAGCCACAGCCCCTTAAATTACCTGCAGGTTTTTTGTCCCTGTATACCTCAATGGGGTCCGCTTAAGGAATGCTCACTTAAGCAATAAATCATGTCTGTTTCTATAAAATGATAAACAAATCATGCCTGCTTCTATCAAATGATAAACAAATAATGCCTGCTCCCTGTATTTCCAAGTTCCTAGTTCCAGGCAGTTTTGAACACTGATAGCCATCGATCAGAGCTCGGTCGGTTCGGAGCCTGTGGAAGCGCTGCCTGGACCCAGCGCTCCTGCCCATCACACGGATGCAGGAGCCTGTACCTCGCTACGGAGCGGGAGGGAAACGAATGCGAGCCACCAGTTCTTAGCAGTTAAAAAGCCCTACAGGCTCAGCGCAGGGTCTTAAAATTAGCAATGAACTTCTTGGGGGAAAAAGTGTATGGCACAGCCTGGACCCGCACCCATTCGGTTTTTCCTACAGTCCCCGACTGTCCTGTGGCGACCAGAAGGAAGCGTGCAGCCTGGATTCATGGTATTTTTCATTTTGCCTTGCAAATATCTCTGATATTCATTCAGTCATTAGCAAACATTAAAAATAGCAACAATCCACCCCGATGTAGGGTGCACCGCGCTGCTCCACATCGCTTACCTGCTGTGCACTTCGCTTGTCAGCGCACGCAGAGGGAAGGGTATAGACACGGGGGTTTATTAGCTGTGCAAAACCCATATATAATATTTATATTTCTTGTCCTGCTACGGAGCTACGTTATTGCTTGCAGAGTGCTCAGAGAGCTGTAGGTAAGTTACTACTACTGCGGCACAGCAAGAGCAGCTCACGAGTGGGTAAAGAACCAGTTGAAACGGTTCAGCAAATTGTTTCCCCCAGTTATTTTTACGACGGCACCACTCCTTGCCAAGCCCCGCACACACGCCTCTTTGTCAAGGGCTGGCAATCCTCCTGGAAGAAGTCAGTAATTATTACTATACTAATTCAGGCTGCTAGCATGAAACAAGCCTTTGTAGCCCCCTCTAAAAAAAAAAAACAACCCACCAAACAAAAAAAAAAAACAAACCACCATCAAATCAAACAACCCTCCCCTCTGCTTTGCATATCCACGGTGGGGAGATTTCCTTTGCTCGCAGCAGGGTGCAAGCCAAGAGAGGTTTTTAAACAAGGCGCTTTCCAGCGCTTTCCGCTTGGCTGCAAGCCTCGGGCAACCAGCCCCTGCCAGCCACACTCACCCCCAGGTCCTCCCGCAGGCAGCGGTACTGCTCCCGCACGGAGAAGCCCCTCCGCGCCGCCAGCTCCACGCACGGCTCCCCGGGGAAGCGGGCGCAGAAGCCCCGCAGCACGGCGCCCTCGAAGTCGGCCAGGACGCCGTCCATGTCCACCAGCAGCCGCAGCGGGCCGGCCGCGCTCCCCATCCCGCCGGCCGTACCCTGGAACACACGCCAGGACCGCTCGGAGCGGCGTGTGAACCTTCACGGTATGCATATGCATGAGCGTGGGCGGCACGGCGGGCATGGCGCTGCTCCGTGGGCATCCCAACACCCGCTCGGGAGCACGGGTGGGCTCCAGCCGGGCTCCCTTGGCCAACGGTGGGCGATTAAAGAGCCTTTCCACGCTTCTCGGCACCTTTGGGCCACGGTGGCTCCGGCCACCAGAGCAGGGTGATGGCAAGGCAGCCTCGCTCAGCCAAAGTCTCGGCAAGCACAAAGCAGCATTAACAAGTTCCACTGGTTGCGGGGCTTGCAGAGGAAATAGAATTTGATTATTTTCCTCCTCCAGGGCCAGACAACGCGTAGGCATGATTTACGTGCAGCCGGCAGCCACGCCACGTTTCGTATCAGCTATAGGAACACCACCCCCAGCGCAGGGGAGGAGGTGCACGTCAGAGCAAATCCAGTTTTATAGGTTAAGCACCTAAGGCTAGGGCTTCTCCAAAACTGATCCGGAAAGGCAGGGTGATTTTGGGCACAGGTTCTTCCAGGAGGCAGGCAGAAAAGGCACACTCTGCAGCAGACACAGGAGCTGGGTACAAATCCACTGCTTTGGCTTATCGTGCAGCAGATCCCCTCCAGGAGAGCAGAGAACTTCATGGTTTGGTCTCCCTTCCACCCCCTCCCCTCCATTGTTAGCATCTAATTTTTTTCCCCCTTCCCCCCCACCTTCTTTTTTTTTTTTTTTTTTTTTTTGGTCAGGAGAATCACCTTTTTTCTCTCGAGAAAATAGAGGAAAGTATTTTGGATAAAACAGGTTATATATCTCTCCACACTTCCCTAATCTAGAAGATAAAAATGAAGAGGCAAGCCAGACACCTTCTCCATGGGAAGATGGCATGTGGCGGTGACCCCAAGCCAGGTGTAAGAACTCTCCTCTGCTCCATTCCACCTCTCCTAAGAGTAGGACAGGTTGGCCGAGACAAGGACAACCGAGAACAAAGCAAAACCAAACCCGTGAAATAAAACCCACACAGGAAACACTGCTTCAAAATTTCTATATTATTTACTTATAAGCAACAGTCCAGCTTTGTGAAATTACAACACACACTTTTAAAGGATGAGATTTTTCACCTCATGGTCAAGCACCAGCATGATCATGCACAGCATTGAGTCAGTTGTAAAAAAAATGCCCTGTAATTTTTATTTATTTATATGATCCACTCCACCTTTACTGAATAAAGTCTGAATAAATCACCTCCTAGCATTAGGCCAGGCAGCTCTGGTCATCAGCCCTCTATTTGGCACATACCCTGCTTCATAGTAGTCCAGTATCAAGATTTTTTATTATTATTTTTGTTTTTTTTTTTTTCAAGGCAGCATGGTGTACACTAACCACTTCATGATTTATATGGCACAGCAGGGCTCAAGGCATTTACCACATGCAGTCAATGAAGCCTTATAGATCCCCAAATCCCACATGTGGGGGAAGGGGCTGCTCTTGTTGATTGTTTGCTGGCCTGTTTCACCAGGATTCTAGATCCTTGTAAAGCTAAGGGGTTCTAAAAAAATCTCAGTACAAAAACCCTCTAAGCACACTTAGAACCAAGCTACACTCCTTTGAATTACATTACGATACTTCATAAAGCTTTCCCTCAAGTCTATCACTAGAAAACACTCATGTCACTTCCAGTAGATCTGGGGGAAACACAGGACAAGAAGTGGAAAAAAACCTTGATCTCAAAAAAAGATGGAGTACATAAAGTGCTTCTTTTTTAATGAAAGAAATTCGAGATGTACAGTCAGGCTCAAGTTGTGCAGTTCACAAGCATGGGGGAAAGAAACAGACACGAGTTCAAAACAGTCGGGGAGGGAAAGGTTTAACCGAGGACTAGGCTGGACTTGCCACCGGGTGGATTTCTCCTGGACGGTGCAGGTGCTGGTGCTACTGGGCTAGGAACAGGTGCAGCAGGCAGGGATTTTTCTTCATTCTGACCTGGGGCAGCTTCTACATCAGCCTCAGTGTTTTCTAGAAGAAAAGAAGCTTTTAAAGTGTTTGATGTGGATGATGAAAGCCAGATGTTTCGCTGGCTTAGACAGAAGATCAACTCCTGTACGTTTTCCCCGGGCTTACAGACACGCTCAGAGTGCTGCTGTAACCTGCTCGCAGGACAGGCTTGAGCCCTCTGAAGTGTTTTTCAGAACTCCGATGCCTGAACAGTTCGGTTCCAGGCATTCAAGAGCCACGTTCACTCAGCTGGGCTGAGGGACTCCAGCAACATTTTCATCTTTTTTTTTTTCCAAATGACAAGCAGCTTAAGTCTTAAGCCTTGTACATATTATTAATCAATTATGACAATTGCAACTCAAGTCTGAGCAGGTGCTGGAAACCAAGTCACAGAAGCACCAGTGCATTTAAGCAAGAGCTCAAACTACATTCCCAATTGTGTAACTGGAGGGGGAAGAGCATCTGACACACACTTCTGAGGCTTCACACAGAACAGACTAGGGAACAGCCATGCACGGGGAGGCTCCGACCGTACACTCCCTGGAAAGCACGCGGTACGTTTCATCTACTTTAAATATTTCTGAACAACCACAAACGAAGACAGGACACAGAAGGAATTCTTCACAGGAAGCACTTTAGATACTGTCCCAAATAACTAATGTATCTGCTTTACTGACAATTAATTAACGAGCACAGCAAGTACATTAGCATCTCACATTTTTATAGATTAACACAACCGGTTCTGAGCCAAAAGCCCAAATCGGCACCAAGCAACCCGCCGGCAGCTGGCGGGGGGGTGAGGGAAGCTGAGCTTCACCACCAGCTCTGTGAAGATATACTTCACATTTTTAACAGCCCCCTTAGTATCACCTAACAATCACTAGTTCTTGGTTTGGAGGATTCAGGCAACAGCTGCACATTCACCTTCACCACCACCTTCATGATTTAGTAAATCTCAACCGTATCCCCTCTCCCCCAGCCTTCTCTTCATTTTAGTCTCCCCCCATAAGGCAGCTACTGCACCACCCTACCTTCCTCTGCCCCTTGCTCACCTCCACTACAACCTTCTGGTCTTTACATTTAAAGGACTGTATACGCAATTGAAGATGTGGGTATATATTTTGCCCGCAGAGACAAAACCATGTCTTGTTTCCCACTCTCTCCCTGATGACATTCAATATTTTGCTGGCGCCTCCAAGCATCTCACAGAACTTTCAGCAGGAAGACTCACGGCAGATCCTGGGAGTGAACTGCTGCACAGAGCTCAGCTGGCGTGGTTTAGGTGTTCGGTTGGGTTTCTTTTTCCCCTAGATGCATTACTTCATACTTACTTACACAAAGATTATCCTGTCACCTTTTTGCCTGCCTACCTTATTGAGTCCTTTTGACAGAGAGATTTTTCTCACCGTCAGCACAATTTGGCTATTTGAAAGAGTTAATATCACCAACAAAATTGGAGACTTCACTGTTCATTACCTTTTCCAGGTCATGGATGAAGACACTGAATGAAACTAGCCCCAGCATCACTTCACATGGCTCATTCTTCCAACCTGAAAAGCAATCACTAAGCCCTACCCTTTATATACCTTCCCATCCACAGGAGCAGCTTTCCTCCAGTCCTGTGGCAACTCAATTTTTTAAAAAAATAATCTATGATGTAGAATTTTGTCAGAAATACTGAAAGCCCACTCGTGTCCACTGAACCCCCTGTATCCACGCTTATAATAACCTCAAAGAACTCCAGCAGCTCAGCATAGCCTCCACGCAATCAGAAATAATCTACAATATAGATGGGGGCACATCTGAACCAAGCAGTTAATACAAAGTTTTAAGCTTGAAGATTCTGTGGCTCGTGTGTACCGCTGCCTGCTTACTCAGCAAGCCGAGAACAACTGCAGCCGTGCCCGCTGCTCGTACGGTGCTGAATGCTCCGTTGTCCGTGCCCGCAGCACGCAGCCTGAGCACTGCGCCGTACTCATGATGATGGGTCTGTCCACCAAATGCCAGACTCCACCTTCCTGTGCACCATGTGAAGTCAGTCAATCGAGTGCTGTCTAGTTCTCCTTAGCTAGTCACATTCATTAAGCACACAGTGCTAACTGAATCACAAAAGAAACAAGAATTATTATCACAGGAGACTTTGGGGGAAGTTTCTACAGCGTTTAGGGCCTGATGTAGCCAGCTGATAACACACATTAGCACTTCCCACATCATCAAGCTACAGGTAAGTTTGCCAACCTAATAACTAAAGTGGTAAATCCAACAGGATCAGATCAAAAGTTAAAGTGTAATATCTGAAACATTTTTCTACCGAGTATACTGCAAGCCATCGGAAACTGATGCACAGAAGGGAACTACAGCTTCCAAACAGGAAGCAGGAACATTGCTGCAAAAGGAACAAATTTTCTTCCTCTAGACAGGCATGATTCATAACTATGCACACCCCACCTGACACCTACCTGGGGTTTTATAATCAGTTACATACACAAAATAATTTCCCAAATTCAAAATAATAATAAAGAGTATTTTTTAATTATAGGAACCCATGAAGAACCTAGTTATGCTGTGAATGAACTTGTAAACAGTTTTTACTTGGAGGTATATTCATTTGGCTCCTTTCAAATCCCAGAGACAGCTCTACAAGATCGAGTACAAACTCACACATGGGATGTTCACCAGCTCGCGTCTGCCATCTCACACAGCAGGAATATCAAGTGGTAGAGTGACACAGCTAGCTCAACAAGACCCTGTGCTCCATTAAGCAAGGATACCCAAAGCTATCAATGGTAGAAATTAATTTAACAATCCATGAAGATCCTCAGGTACCTGCCACAGACATCATTTCCAAGAAGCATGAACTTTCTACTCCTTCCCAAGTACCATCAGCCGAAGTTTAACATTCAAACCATTGCCTGTCATTTTTATTTCATCTTGACCATCTTCAAAAATCTAAGTTTTAGACATGGCCACAACAGCAAACAGCCCCAGTTACTTTCCAGTAACACTTAAAAAACAAACAAACAAACAAAAAAAACAACAACAACACCTCCCAGCATACATTTACTTGGTATTTGATAAGAACTTCCTTCACTGTCACCTACCAGAAACAAACCTAAAGCCAACAAATGTCACCTGTGAAATGTGAACTTTTTTTTCTAAGAGTCAGAAGTATCACTTTGTACTCAAAGCTTCAGCCAGCTGTTGCTAACCCAGGCAGCCCTATTTCCACCTCCCCCCATCCCATCCCATCTCCCATCTCCCACTGCCTCACCGCTGCTTGCAGGCTTCTCATCTGACCCCATGGTGAGCCAGCCAACTTAGACACCAGAAGCAGCAGCAGATCCCTTAGATCAGTTTTACTTCTATTATCAAACCACATGCTCCTACTTGAGACGTAAACTCTAGATGCCTACAGCGCTAATGAAGATCAGACAGACATGGGAAAGAAATACTAAAGAAGCCTCTACAGTCTGATTAGAAGCAGCCTGCTCAAGAAGCATGACTTACTTTGGGGACAGATACCACTTAGAGGTAGTTAAAACATTCTGGTAAAACTCTCACCCTCCCAGCAGAAGTCTTTTCAGGCCATGGAACTGCTAATGGCTTTAGTGATCTCCCACAACTCTCGGGTGTTGAAAGTAGCACTTAGAAAGCATCCAGTCAACAAACACATTCCTCTCATCAGGAAGTAAGCTATTCTTCAGGTGAATCTTACAAAGGAGAGATTTCCAGCCTCAGAGCTAGAAAAAAGGCTTCAAGGTTAACATGCATGCTGCTAGGGGAAATGCCTCTGTTTAGCATGAAATCTGCAGTATGCATATGAACTTCCTTGGCAATCATCAGCACTTAAAAGGCGACAGAAACTTAAAAGCTAGTTAATGCAGACATTTTCAGATGCAGTAGCTGGTTTTAATTATTTCTGCGAACGTAGCGTTTGCTGTATGAGAAGGCAATAGGAAAGAAGTAAATTGCTAAACTAAAACCAATTAAGTTGACCGTACTATTTAAATACAAGCTACTATAACAGCAGAATAGTCTCTCAGTCACTGAACTCTGCGAAATGGTATCCACCTTGCCTTCTAGTACTTAGATCTTGACAACAACTGCTGATGGGCATAATAAATGAACAGGACTGTTCTGATTTTTAACCTGATGACTAACAGGCACTCCGCCATTTCATTCCATTTCCACACTTCCACTGAAGCCGTCAGGTCACTTCATTGATTCGATGGATTCAAGGGACAACCCCAAGCCGTCTCTCTCCTCTTCTATTTCAAAAGCACCTAACTGCAAAAGGTTTTCACTAGAAGAGTCCGAAGGAGTTACTCACCAAAAGTCTCACCACCACCATCTCCTCCCTAGAAGAGAGAGAAACAAATTATGTCTCACATTTCACAATGTATTTTCTTCTTCCGTTGAGAGGGTACTCAGTACTCCACGTTATGACCATGGTGGTTGGGCACACTGCTCTATCCAGCAGCACTTTCCGAGTGACAGACCCAACAAAGCACTTTTAGACCAGCAACAGGCTCTTAGGGACAGGTATCAGTGGCACGGTGGGTTCTGCACGCATATTTCTGCAGATTAATACTATGGGTTTGTAACCACCATAATCCTTACAGAGTGACTAATATAATTTCATCAGCTGTTTGTTTACCTAACATACTTCTAAAAGTTTAAACAGACAGATAGTACTGAAGTAATCCTGATGACCTCTAATGTGTGACATACTCGTTATTCCCACACTGTGAAGGACGTGGGTGGGCAAGAGCACTCTATTATATACAGCATCCCACGTTAGGCAGCACTGACAGTAACCAGAACACTGTAACTGCTGAGCTGTAGTGACAAGAAAGTTATGCTGTAAGCAACTGGCAATAGTTCACTGTCCTCTCCTTTCTACTAAGCAACTCTTCCCAACACCAAACATTTATCTGTCAGCAAGGCCAAAAGCATCCATTCTATCCAGTTTTCCGCAATGTTACTGATAAAAGTTTCCTTTGCCACATGAACAGCTAAACATTCTTTTCATACTGAATCTGTTCGCAGGCTGCAACTTGACACAAAGATACAGAAAATCTTCCAGCAGCAGCCAAGGTTCCTCAATGATATGAGGTTTTATCAGCTTTCACAGATTTAACATTGTTAATTACATACTGAAACTGCAGTCATCAGGATATAAATGCACAGGAACTCACACAAATGTATCATCTTAAATCTCAGACTGGGCTACAGTACACTAGGCTCCAGTTTCTGCTGTTCGTAGCTGTAACTACTGCATAAAATTAAAATATTCTACATTGGAAGAATCTGTTTGCAAAGCTGAGAACCACAGTTATTTAATACAATTAAGTAGAAAACAGAATTAGACTAAACAGTTTATTTTTGTTTTCTGTGGTAGCAGCTATAAGTCTAATCTTATACTTGCTAAATTGGAACAAGGCATTTTCTGCAACAAAGAACAGTTTTGTGGCTCAAAGTGCCTATTAATAACAAAAATGGGTTGTGATGATTGATGCCAATCATCAGACTAAAACTCGCTGTTTGTAACCCATGAGGCAAAAGTATCTCTGCCACAACATTTGAGATCAGCAATTTACCTACCCGGCTCTTTTCAGAAAACCTAAAGCTGGAGACCTTTAAAGAACAAGGTTTCTTTTTTTCCCCTCTAGAACTTGCTTATGCAAGCGCAGTCTATCTTAGGTTCCTGTTTTTCTCAGTTCAGAGGAATTACTACTCTTCATCCTGGTTTTTGCCATGAAACGTAATCATGCATCTAGCAAATCCCACGTTAACACTACAAACGTGCTCCATATTGCTACCAAGTAGAAAGTTTATATAGAAAGTAACACATCTGATGGTATTATTGAAGATAGTAACAGAAATAAAACAAGCACTCATACTACTGAGGCGAGTACTCATTGGGATGTGAAACCAAGTCCTTTGTCAGATCCACAGTTTGCTGTAGGTAACTATTCTTTGTAAAATTTGTTAAAACACACAATTACAGACATGACTGAAGCTGGATTTCATACAACTTCATTACTGTATCATCAGTAAGAAGAGTTAAGAGCTCTAGAAAGTGGTCCTTTCAGAAAAATCCAGCCCTTCAGCAACATACTCTAAGACTATTATGTGGAAAAGAAAACCTTCAGAAAAAGAACAGATTTGAGAATAAGGCTTCAAATCCTACAACGCTTCCAACTGCATGAACATCAGGGAACAGAGAGTGAATTGTCCCATTATCAAGCTCTTCATAGTTAATGTACCGACCTTGGGATCTACAAAGTCTCCACAGTTTGCATCAGTTGAGTTTCTTCTTTGTGGTCCAGACGATTCACAGTCGTCTCTGATTTCACCTGGCTTAGCCCCTACAAGCAGAGATTGATTCTAATCAGGTTGCGAGATAAACTTACTGGGAAAGCAGATCATAGTCAGGGGGTTGTGTGTGTGTTCTGGGTGTTGGGGTTTTTTTTTAGATTAAAGCTTTACTATTCTAAGAAGTCCTGGTCCTCTAGATAATAACTCACAAATTACTGTCTTTCAACAGCATCTCATGCAGTTGAGGGTGTCATTTAAACAGATGGAAACTAAGGTCCTAAGGCCATCCATACTGGCAGTGCTCTGCAGAAATGGAAGCTTAATCCCAGCTGCGAGTACAACACAAAGCTACATTTCCTCTGAATAATCAAGACCAATCAGTGCTACTCCAAATACTGAGACACAAGTGCACCTTACCGTGACTTGATTAACATTGAGAAATTGCATCCAAAATACAGTTCTCTGCTTGCAACATCTATGCCCAAGACTTGCATTAAAAAAAAAACCCTGGAAGCAATTAAAAATGAGAAATAAAATAATCCCATATGCAAGTAGACATCATTTACAGCCCTAAACTACCAAGCAGGAAGCAAACTCTGGTTTGCACACCGAGCAGCCAGCAGCTTCAGGCCAATGCAAAAAAATGAATTAATGCATGTCAGCAGATCTGGAAACAAAGCACTCCGTTCTTACCCGATGACTTCGCCCAGGAAGGTGGGTTTTCTTCAGGAGTTCCAAAGATGCTGGATGCCATTTTGTTCCTTCGCACAGGTTGTTCTTTTGGTTCATCAAAACCCAAGGAAAAGTTGGACCCACCACCAGGAGGACGCAGCACTCTGCAGAGAGAGGCAACTTTACAACCTTGCACGTACCAATACCATTACTAAGCTCCACTCCAACGTATAAAACAAGACTAACAAGCCAAGAGATCATCGTTGGCTCTTGTAATGGGCAGTCACACAGGCTAAATTCTGTCCCTACAGACTCTATGCAGGATGACTGTATTATCCATTGGCTTTTAACAAATGACACAGACCGTCACGTTTTCAGTGCGTAAGCTGAACTATAAGGGTAAGCTGACTGCCAGCATTCAATCCAGGCACTGTATCTCCACTACTCTTCTCTTTAAGCGACACTTACAAAAATAAAATACTCCGCCACTCTACTTGTGCCCTTGCTTCATTCAGTGTCAGCAAGACCTGCTGCTACCAGACTTTGGTCTGAGCCAATTAAAAAATAAATAAATAGTATGTGGGCATGTCAAAACTCAAGGTTTTTAAAGAGAACCCTGTGAAGGCTAACATTAACCTTCAAACTGTCAGCACAGCAAGGACTAAAGTTTGGCACATGAGCCAAAGTATTGGCTGCACCACTGATGACTGGGAACTGCAGGCTTTACCTAGATTTGTTTCATTGGAAAAAAAACCCAAGTCTGCAGCATGCTACTGGACTACACTTAAAAGGGGCAATTAAACAGTTTTAAGTTAGACTATTATTAGGAGAGACACGTGTACAAAGCTCCAGATATATAACCTAAATCTAAACAACCTTCCATCAGACAGACACAAAAGAAGCCTGGTCAATACTTCATGAGCTAGATTGTGGTCTGCTTTCCAACTTGCAGAAATCAACCAGAATTAACCGCAGCAGCAAAACGAATCTTTAAATGTAAATTCCCTCATCTTATTTTCTGAAGCATGACATCTTTTCGAGGCCAACGTATTAGCTGGAGAAGCCAGGAGAATAAAAATGCGTAAGGCCGTATGACAACTGCCACAACCCCCAGAGAGATGCAAGTACACCAACAGAACTGGGCTTTCGAGACAGCCAGGGCTCTGAAATGGAGACCAGAACAAGCTAGGGATGGTACACGCTTCCTCTTCTTTACAAATAATTTAATAAAGTTAAAACTTTGCAACAGAAAACAGTACACAGCTTGTTAACGCACCAAGCCTAGGAATTCAACACAAAGAACGTGTCTGATTTTACAATATCATCACCATCGGTGAAAGCAGTGAGATCTTCTGAGACTTTGTGCCTGTGACATTTCAGATGTAACACAAAAACGCTTCCCCAGCCTACCGAGCTCAACCACGACAGCGGCAAGAAAAATTCACAAAGATACACGGCATGGATATTTAGTGTTACTTAAACAGCAAAATACTTTTCCTTACAAAATTCTTCTCCAAAGTTCTAATTACTAATGCTCAGCTGCTGATGGGAGGATCCCAGGAGATGGTATAGTATGTTTTAAGAATCCAAGAACACTTTTATGATGTGCTTTGTCTCCTTTCCGAATTAAGGGATGTAATGGTCTGGAATCACTCCCTCATCCTTTTTTTCCAGAGAAAATGTCCCCATGTAAAAGATTTATTTTCTCACTTACATCTGTTGCACTTATTAATGTGAAGAACCCCCTGTCCAAAGGAGGGTTTGTTCCCACATCACCTTTATTTTACCAGATTAGTGAAACCAGCGCGCTCTTAACCGCACAACAGTTTCCACTGACAGTCTTAATGAAATTAACAGGAGAGGCAACTGGAAGGAAGAAAAGCCGTCACTCTAACTGTTAAAAGGAATAATCCCTCTCGCCAAACCGGGCTAAAGGCTGACGGATTTTATTAGAAGCCTCTCCCAGCCTGGAGCCGGGGCTGTGATGCCGCACGGTGTTTAACTTCAACCCGCTCCCCACCGCCGGCGGTGTGGCCGCACCCCCCGCCGGGCAGCGCTCCTGGGGGGGGGTGTTGGGGTTTGGGGGGGGCTCTTCCTGGCTTCCCAACGCGCCCCAAAACGCGACGAGCGGGCAGGGAGCACCTGCTCCGCCAGGGCACAGCCCCGCAGCGGGGAGCCTGCCCGAGAGAGCCGCTCATCCCCCCCCCGAGCCGGCC
>JAVJGI010000001.1:119798804-119812802 GCA_035590275.1 Ibycter americanus | reverse complement strand
GGGGTTGAAACGACGGCCCCGCCGCGGACTCCCTCAGCCCCGCCGCCCTGACGGCCCCAAGGGCCTCCCAGCCCCCCCGGCGGACCTGGAGCTGTTCCTGCCACTGGGGTCCATGCCCGAAAAGGTGGTCGTGGTGGTCATGGCAGCAGGGACGGAGGAGATGAACGAAGGGGAAAGGGCGCCGTGGAAAGGCCGGCGGGGAGTGACGGTCCCGGGAACGGAGCACCCGCCCCCCACCTGCCTTCCCCTGCTGCTGCCGGTGACAACTGCAGCCACCGCCCGCACCGCCCGCGCCTTTTATACCTACCCCGAGGCCCGCCCCTTAGCGGCCTTCTCACTGGACGGTTCAAACCCAATCCCGAGGGCCTATTCGACGGCGCCCTGCCACTCTACCCTTCGGCCCGCCTCATTGTCTATTCTGAGGCGCCTTGCCCCACCCGTAAAAGCTCATTGGTGAAGCAATACGTCTGCTCTACGCCGATTGGCTGTGCCTGGGCGGTGGCACCCTTTGTGGCTGATTAGCGGGCGGCCTGTCGCTCACACCGGGTGAGCTGCCATTGGCTCAGCCACCCATGAGGCGAGACAAAAGTCCCCGGCGTCTCCCTTGTGGCTGAGGCGCCCGGGAGGGGCGGCCGCGCTGGCGGGGGGCTCCGCCGCCCCCCCGGGCCCGCCTGTCCCCAAAGACACCCCTAAGGACATCACCTCGAGTACCAATAGGCCACCGACGCCCATCCCCGGCACCCCGCTCGGCCAGGCCCTGCTCCCTCAGGGGCCATGCTGGGGGCAGCGCGGCCTGGCCCAGCCTGGAGGCCACCTCAGAGCGCCTCATGGTGCAACTCCACATCGTGGTGCAACTCCAGAATACGTGGATGAACAACACAGAGGCCGTCCAGGTGCAGAAGGTGTTCGCACAAGGCTGCTGCGGCATTAGAGGTTGGCTCCGATGAGGGTAGAGACAGCCAGCGGCCTGCAGAGATGCACGGGGCTGGCGTGAAGCACTGTCACCTCAAAAAACACAGCGGAATAACATAATTAGCAGTATCAGAGGACTCTGGAGCAGTGGATTGTTCCATGACAATCGTGCGAGTCCCGGAACATCTATGGTAGGTGGAGTACAAAGCCCAGCAACACTGCTCACCTCTGTCTTCAAAACACGTGCCTGCACGTTTCTGCGCCGTTCATCTTCCACCGACTGCCAGCACAAAACTCAAATTACCACATGCTGGCTGTTGACCTGTCAAATCCATCTTTGATGTGGTGACTGGGAGCCTCCTGAAGTCCCTGCAACTTCCAGACACACAGATGCCTCCCTGATCACCGCAACTTCTACTCCAAAATTAATATATCAGGACCTCCCACTGCAAATGCTATTTTAGTTAGTATTTGCATAAAGGAAGGAGAAAGGGGAATGAAAACCCCTTGTCTGTTCTACCCATCCCTCCCAGCCTGCACTAATAACAGCCCTTAGCACCCCCAAAACATTTTTCCATAGAAAATAAAATTTTTTGGTCTGGAAAATGCAAGCTTTGTTTGTGCTACTTCACTCCACGTACATGAGGTGTCAAGTGTCCAAATTATCACTGGCCTCAATATCAACACAGCTCAGGAAAGAGGTGAACTGCTAAAACATCACAAACAGGACAACAGTATTTTATTTTTCCTGATCTAGGATCTTTTATAAAAAATTCTTGTTTAAAAAAAAAAGTCTCAACCACTATTCAGGTCCCCAGGGAATTCTGTCTTGCCATCACATCATTCTAGAGGTAAATTAAATGGAAACTTTAAGTAACATGACACAGTTGTTTTAATTCTATTATCCCTTAGGCTTGGGCATTAAGAAGTCAAATGATACCTACTTGCATACAGGTAAGCATCTGCTCGCTCAGGAACTTGTATTTTGTCATCTGAATGCTTTTTAGTCAAACCCACAGGATTTGACTCTTAAATTTGTACCCCTGAGACATACGGAGCCATTTTTTAAAGTCTGGATGAAGAAAAACCTGTTCCCTCTGACAAAGCTAGTTTTAACACGCAGCTTTAAAGTTCTAAAAGTCCAGTATTTCCAAGGGACTCCACTGATCTCTTGGACAGTGCTGACTGCAGGATAGTCTTTAAATAAAAGCTGCTTTGCTGATTATTTACCCATAACAAGATGAAGGGGTTTATGAAGATGGCTACAGAAACTGAGCTTACAATCCTTCTCAGATGATGACATCCGACCAGAACAATTCTCAGCAGCTGTTTGAAAAACTCAGACACCAAACAATTCCACCTGTTGTTGAAATTCAACCGGCAATGAATGCAAAAAGCATCTGGAAGTCTGAACAAGACTCCAGGAAATGCAAGGGTTAGGCAAGGAGAGATACCATTGGTTTGAGAAAAGCCTCAGCTTGGTCATCCTCCCATAACCAAGGGTTTCTTCTGCGCGCCAGTCTCTGCTACTTACAGCAGTCACAAAGAGCATTCTTTATTGCAAGCACATTGTACAAAAAAAAAAAGAGGTTTTGACTCAGTCTTGTCTTCTTCCCCCAATTCATTCACAGCTGAAGGTAAAAAGCAAGCAAGCACCAGATAATAAATAATCGAAGGTAAAAAGTAAGCATCAGCTAATAAATAATCCTTGTTACAGCTGGATTTGCAGCTGTCAAAGACTGCATGGCGGAAGTTCAGTGGAAGACTGATGTCCTACAGGTTCAATGGTTTGTGTCCTACCAAGCAGATGCTGTAGTTGGCAGGAGTTGTGAAAGTTGCTTTGGTGCCTCTCTACATCTTCAGGTAAAGTTCGTAACAGTAAGTTGCTGTTTGGGAAAGAAGCTTGAATCACAGCGTCCAGACTCCTCTCAAAGCTGCAGAGATGTAGTTCTGAACAACGAAAAAAGCAGAGTGGCCAATTTGTGCTGCTGTTCTTGTCTGGACATCCAGCATTACCAGGTCTGGCAGCCTACTCCAAAGCATTGTTCCTTAACGGAAAAAAAGACAAACATCACTGGAAGGGGAAGTCAGTGTCCTGACAGAGTCCTCAAAGAGCTCCTTTCATTCCGCTTTTGTCTCCTCCAAGTTCGCTTAAACTGTGAAGTTTTCTTAGTCAAGTGATCCTTCAACACCCCTTGCAGGGCATCAGATGTGCTTTAATGGTATCTACAGACAGGATGCTGAAAGGTGGTGGGGCGGTGGTGGGGATCTAAGCCACCAAAACCAGCACAAAAATCATCACAAATGGTGTCCCTTGCATTCATGTCCCCCTCTGGAGAATATTCCTTTCCTAAGGAGAAACAATTTATTTTACTATTTATTTGGGCTTTCACAGCATTAGTCTTTTCCCAGCACTCCAGCGTCATCCTCATATCAGCATTGCTACAACCTACAGCTCCTCCCATAGTCCCCATTCCCACTGCAGCTCCTCACCAACTCATGCACTTCAGCTGTCTTTCTACAGCGCCCCGCTGACCCTCATCACTTCTAGGATCTCCGCTGACAGCAAGTTGCTTCTTTCCGAGTGCCACCAGTCCTACCTCATCCCCCCTGCATAACCTGAAAATCATCAGAGACAGGGGAAAACTCTTCCCATCACGGAGACTTAAACCACTTCATAAACACCACCTGGGCCTCCCAGCATCTCCATGTTAAATTAAGAGTAAGACCATCCGTCCCATGCTACAAGTGAAGAAACCAGGAAACCTCTGTAATTAAGCATCTTGAAGGCCAACCAAAAACTGAGAACAGGGACCAAAATCCAGTCCTCCATCTCCTATTCATTCTCATCCTCACCACCAGGAAAAACTGCTGTACTACCAATTCATTCTGACACTAAGTACAAAAAAGCAAGCTAAGTTAGAGGATTAAATTATTTACTATCAGAACACATTCAGTTTGGCAACTGCTTAACAACCAGAATGAACAAACCTTAATAATCCAGAGAATGAAATGTATTAGTTACAGTGGTAACATAGTTAAGAATAATTCAAGTTATTTAAATGCTTTTAGGTTGTCTTTTAGTACTCCACAACAGTCTGTCACACCAGTTGGTACAAGTGTACTGAGAAGAGGCCACAACCTAAAACCCTAACAAAAGTCTTTCAATTTATTGTTCACTTTCAATTTAATAGATGACGATCAAGGAAGTATCCACTTTTTCATTTTTAGCTTTGAAAACAAATTGCTATTCCCTAGAAATTCACTTCTTACCAACTGGCTGAAGCACAGAAAGTATTCTTTGAGCCAGTCACATTATGCCTTTTCATTAATGTTGCAGTAAGTCACGATAGACCCAGCATCCAACAGACAAAACAGCAGCACTTGCATTACACTGACTCGGAAGTAACGACGTGAAGGTACTAGAAAGGAATATTCCTGCAAGAAAAATAATCTCGCTTTGACCATAACCTTTGCAGAGATGCTGTATCCATTTTAATATTGTAGTTATCTCGAAGCAGCAATTACCTTAGCACTACTTCAGGGATTTTTCTTTTGTTGAGAACACCTCCATATGCCAGTATAAGAATCTCACATTACCACCTGGGAGTATTCCCTTACACTCTTGGCAGTGTAGCATATTCCATTTCAGAGCAGCTTTGCACTCCCAGCACCCCTTTTGAACCAGCATCTCAGGCCATTTCATATCGATTCTCACCAGAGCCCTATTAAGTGGGCATTATCCCCATCATACAGCTGAA
This sequence comes from Ibycter americanus, assembly GCA_035590275.1. NCBI lineage: Eukaryota > Metazoa > Chordata > Aves > Falconiformes > Falconidae > Ibycter > Ibycter americanus. The sequence continues at coordinate 119,808,129 of JAVJGI010000001.1, read as the reverse complement.
CTAAGGCACTGATTTCCACTTGTTAACTAAGGGTCCCACCATAACCAGCTGGGCTTTCAATCTGTCATTATTCCCCCCACCCCCACCCCAAGTAAATATGCCTTACTTTAGGTGCCTGAAACAATTAATTTTGGTTGCATCTTTTTAAATAACTGGTAGTGTCCATGCCACAACTGAAACGGAACCTCTGGAAGGACTAAAAACCCAGCATATGCGAAAGGCAATGTCTTATCATCCACAAGAACTTGCTAGAGTATTGTATCCAATTATGACTTACTCCATTCTTTTTCATTTAAAAAAACATCAGAGGAACATTAACTAAATCACACGGCAATCACTTTAGATTATTTGAAAATTGTGGGTAATAATATAATTTGCCCAGGCTCTTGAAAGATCCCAGCTGTTCAATAAACACAAAAAACTTACCTCCTGCCTAGCGTGACCTCTTTGCCCAGCTTTCGTGTATTCTCTGACACACAGACATTTAGTAGTCCATTAAGCTACCAGTCTAAACATAAGAACTGTTACGTATCAAGCCAGGCCAAACAGCTAGGTGAACTACAAATAATTTGATCCAAATTGTTTATATCCCTGTACTTCATACCACTTCCGCATCATCAGCCCTAGCAGTACCTTTCTTACTGAAGAGGTAGTCACAGTAAAACCACACAGGTTCCAGCAAACAGGAATCAACAAATAAATTCTCTAGCAACAGAGGAGCAGGACTGACAAGCAACAACTTCTGTCGTAAATATTTGCAAGACCATGCAGGAGGAGTTCCAAAACAATTGTTTTTAAAAAACAGGTTAGTATTTCTGCATTGCTGTGTACAGAAATATGTACCAGAATGTGCCAGCCCACTTCACAGTTTGCTAGACTAATGGAAACTAAATGTTTTGAGGCTCTTGAGGAACTAAGTCACTTCAGTTCTTTGAGACAGTTTCTTGATTTTTATCTAATCAACAAAACACCCCTCAGAAAAGCCCATTTTATCAGTTTTTGATTGCAGTCACCATCTTACATAAACACCACTCAGCACTGTTAGAGGAATTACTTCAGAAATATGAGGACCAAACTTGGGTGAAAAGCAAAACGATGTGAGAAGCGGAGAAATTTAGGTGAATTCTGCATTTAAGTTCATGACAGATGAAGTACCACTCTACCAATTCAGGAAATTAAGACCTTGTTTTTGAAAGCATGCTGTTCAGTACCTGTCACTTGACTTACATGGCCTCAGGACAGAAAAAAAAAATAGCAGACAAGATACAACAGGGAGTTTTGAACGTCATAGTCTTAACCTGGGCTGAAAAAAACCCCAGTATTTAAGGAAACCTCACCCTTTCTTCAGAAAGTAAAGCAAGTCCAAACATCTTTTTTTGGCCAAACAAGATAAAGACAGCTTTCTCCTGGGAAAAGTTTTGGCATGACATCAAGTTGAAAGAATTTTATACACTGTTATTAGAAGTCTAGCCAGGTTAAAAGCCAGGTAATCTAAAGCCAGAGCAATGTATTCCACGTCTAACTTACGAGAAGTGTTGAAATATAACCCCCCCAGCCTCAAAATTTTTTCCAGGCCTCTTAAGAGTTTGGATATGAAACCATTTGTTCACAAGAGGGAATTCCAACCTTGCAATATACCACACAAGTCTACAAAATACGTACCAGAATAAGAAATAATCTTCTTAGCCGTAGAATTCCCTAGAATTAAAACAGTGGCATGCAGTAGATGTACATTCTTCAGCTACATAGTCAAAAGCAACTGCAAAAACAGATGCTATTTTTCTTCTGTCTCTGCTAGATGTAATTAATGAAAAACCAAATGTGTTAAAATCACAACAGAAATCAAGCAGATCATTGTCCACCAGCTAAATGCACAGACCCATCATTTTGCCACAAAGTCAAAGAATTTCCAGATCCAGGAGGCACAGGCCTAGCAAGTAGTAATCACGTCTTCAATTAACTATTGCAAAAACGACCACTGAAAAGCAAGCTCTGCTAATAAATGAATACCTAAAAGACCATTAACTTACTGCAAACACTACAGAATATTAGAACATTCCTATGACATCAGAGAATGCTTTGGGGCTGTCGAGCAAACAGGTACATAATTTTTCATGAACATCAACGCACATCACCAACATCACCGCAACCTCTGAACTTCCCCATAACAAAACTCAAGAACAGCAGCCTTGCGGAAAAGACTCATTAAAAAAACATCATTGTCACTAGCTCCCTTCAGTACTTCAAGCCTCTTCCCCTTTCAAGGAGGAACAAACACAATGGCAAAGCAGAGCTTGGAATCTACACCACCATAGCTAAATACACCCAAAACCAGAACTCAAGTTTTTATTTTTGCGTTACATTTCCAAGCATCTCCCAATCTGATACCATGGTAAACTGAATAGTTAATGAAATTATTTGCTCTTCTTAACATGATGTTTACATCAAAAAGCATTCAAATACAGTTTTAAATAAGCCACTGTAACAACGATACTGATGCTTCTATTAAAGACTGACAAGAAGTGCTCAACCCAAAGGCATTAGTAACTACTCCAGTATTTTGCAGTTTGCCTAATCAAACATTTTCAGCTTAGCAGAACATACACACACACAAAAAAAATTCAGAAGAGAAATACCGACTCCTATTTCCAGTTCAACTACTGACTGAGAGGTCTCAAGGAAGCCTTTCATTTTCCAACAGTCTTCTGACTCTAAACGAGAGATTATGCTTACTTACCGCATAGAAAGCTGAGAACTGAGAAGCATAAAGTGCTGCAGAGAAATAAATACAAGTACTGAGTACTGTTACTCCACAGAAAAATAAAGAAAACTGGTTATTTTAAACAAGAAGTTTATTTAAACAACAAGACGCTTTACTTGAAGGGAAAACTATCTAGGATCTTTTTTTTTTTTTTTTTTTTTTTTTGAAGAGTAATTTACCCCTACTTAGACAGAGATTGCTCTACATGTAACAGCTACGTACAAAAAAGTTATAAAATTGTCCTTGGTTTTACAATGATAAAAGAAAAACATTGAAATTATCCAATCAAACAAGGTATGCAAGGTTTTTGTTTTTAAACAGTGAGAGCAAAATAACTTACTGGAATATAAAGATAAAAGTAGAAGGAGCATGCCACTAACGGAGAAAGGGGCATTTTCACAGAACCAGTTTGTTTTCCCACCCCATCTCCATTAAATGTTGATCAAAACATACCATTGGCCATTTAGTTAAAAAAAATATGCATTATGTCTGTGCACATACACCAGTTACTTTATGTACAATAGAAGGAATAGGAAAAAAAAAAATCAGAGAGAGGAGAGAGAAAACTATACTGCAGTAGTCAGGATGTGGCTGAACCAAGTCTCATTTTTCTAATTGTGAATGTGTCGCCTGTGGGAGCACAGTTCTGGAGCGGAAAGTAGCAGGTTCTTTTTTGTGTGTGTTTTTTTTTTAGTAAACTCCTCCTGTTTGCTGCTGGAACACATCAATTGTATCTTCATCCTCCATTTCCAACTACAGTAGAAAAGAAAGAAAAAAGGCTTTCAACTCTTCTCAGGTATCTACTACAGGCTGGGTTGTTCTTTCTTATGTTTCCTATCTTCATGTTTACTTTTTATGCAACTTAACCAGACCTGCTCCCCTCCATCACCATCATCACTTTGTACATTTAACCTACTTCACCATAACTCAAAAGCAAAAAAATTGCATGGGAAAAAACAAATGCCAGTTGGTTAACTGTTGTCCTAGAATGAACTCTAGCGCGTAACTTCAGGGTGCGTTGCATGACTCCTATGGAAAACATCAGCATTCGTAATATTTTAATTCTGTTGCCTACTTTGCCACTGCATCTTCTTTCTCCTATTTACTTCCTCAGTTTACCTTAGAACATTGCCACAATTCCACTTTGCTGCTGTTGTTCAAATGTGCAAATGGCTTCAGCTACAGCACTAAAGAAAGCAGACTGTAATTAAGGCCCCTTGCCCAACCAGGCAATAAAACCAAGCATCAGCAAGCACAAAAACATTAAAAATATTTTACATGTTCAACTATGTAACAAACTGCCACTGACAAACAGCAATACTTCCTTAATATAATTCTCTTTTTTCACCATAATTTTTACAGTTGATATCCCTCAAATATAAGTTGTATTTCTAAACAGTCTCAATTTCTGCTCCAGGAAATCAAACTGGTCTATGGCATTTACCACAGCTATAAATAGACCGATCCTTAGCTTCAGCATAACACGGATGGAGAGAAAAGCACCCTGTTGCCTCAATTATCAGTACCCCAAGTTAAAAAGTTGCATAGATTGCAGCCCTAAGAGGCACATTCGTTGGAGCAACTGCTTAGAAAACAGATCTACCATAAACCTTCTGAAAACAGGAGTTCCTTATTCTGTAACAAGTGGTTCCAAAAAGCATATAAAACTGTATCACTTGGAAAGGCTGATTAAACGGAGCTACTTGGAGCAGTACAGAAAAACACTCCAAGAGTCACAGTGAACAATTCTGTTCTTGGAATGGCCTTCATTTTAACCTATTAGAGAACCTGAGCTTCACAGTATTTATTTATTTTTGTGTTGCTGAACAAAGCTTCAAATTACAAATGACAGAAAATAACTTTCATATTACAAATACAAATTTGCAAACAGGATCACTGATAACATCCTGCAAACTTTTATTAAAAAAAAGCTATTATTTCAGGAAAAACTCAATTCTTAACTTACCAATTCTTATCTCAGAGCTGTGACTCAACAAACCGACAGCTTTACAAGACTCACCATCTGTACACTGTAATTAATTTTCTTCTTTTATTACTACAGTGATACAGACTTATTCAAAACACTCAAGAAGTCTTAGATTTCATTTCCAATCATTCTAAACTAGTTACACCAAAATAATGGTAAAAAAAGATCAAGTTCTATCAATAATATATACAACTACACAAGTATTTTATATGAAACAAAAGTGCCAACTCCCGCGGATTTCAAATACAGTTCTTTAGTCTTGCTTCTGTTGTTTACCTGTGCAGGTGTGTCTGTTTCATTAATTGGTTGCCCATCGAACCGGAATCTGATTTGCCTCATTGACAACCCCTGGACAAAGACAAGTAACACAAAGGACAGTTAAGTCTGGTGTAGAAGTACTCACTAGTTTTCTCTCAAACTTGTCACTGGAATTGCAGCATGATAATTAAACGCCGCCATTCATAATACAAGATACAGTTTTCATACTCCCCTCATGCACTCACTTTAAGGCATTTCACTACAAATCTGGTTTATATTAAAAATTGCATTGTGTCCAATAACTAAGAGAAGCAACAGTGCCCCCACTGACTGTAAGTTAAAATAAAGCAATTTCTAGTACACAAATCTCACCCCAATGGCCAAGATTTTTACCGTGCTTCTTAATTGACTTAAAAATTAGATGCAACACTTTGGGTAACAAATGTCAAACAGTAATATTCAATAATCCTTTTTGATCTTCCCAAAAAGCAAAGGTATTCTAAAACATTTTTTCCGGCGGAGATTAAACCACCATCTATTAGCGTGCAGCAGCAAAGAGTAGGCAACAGTAACTTCTGACCTTCAATTCCTATTAACAAGAAACCAACGCATCAAAGTTTTTCCATGCGCAGCTAGAACTTTAAAAAAATCTTCTACTTCCAGAAACTACTGAATAGTATTTCAAACTAGCATTTCTACCACACAATGGTAATTCTGCTGACCTCCTCCATCCCCAGAAGACTACTTCTCATTCTTGCTTGAGCCAACAGATTCAAAAACGTAACTTAAGAGCAACAATCCCTTCTACTAATAACATAAACTTCAAACTCACAAGTTAGTTTTCAAAAGGTACCCTACAGTACACTACATTCTGCAAAAGAAGATGAAGTTTGAGAATACCATCAAAACCAAGAACCGTGGTATCTACTTCTTTCCTAGTCCCATCAACTCTCACTACAGAGTATCTAAAAATACAAGAAGTCTAGTTAATTTTTAAGTACTTCCAATGTAATGCATGGTGTTGCCCTGGCATCTCTGAATTAGAAAAGCAGCCTTCATTTAGCCATGCAAGATCAGATGTAACACACAGAAGAAAACTTAATGTAGCAATTATTATCGAGAGGTTGATTTGTCAGGAAAAATACTTTAATAAAGACCATGACTAAATTTTTGGTAAGACTTTATAGTTCGCAGCAAAATGCCTTCTCTAGCATGACTGAAGATTCTGCAGTGTTCCCTCAGAACATCATCTCGTTTAAGAAAACCACGTGGCTAAGTGTCATGGCAGCAACATATTTTTGCACAGCAACATTTGGTTTGAGCAGTTTTCTTTGACATTGTGTTTCTTAAAATATCTCTTTCCTATTCCAAAAGGGGTCATTTTTTGCAGGTTCCTGACAACTTTATGAGCTGAATAAATGCTTGCTGAAAACACAGTGAAGAACTGTACCTTGGTGAGATTAGTATCCACTAAAAACTAAGTATGTTCCATGCATGATTTTTTCCCCCACTTACAATAATTGCAAATAGTCTTGATCTTCTAAATGTATCATTCAAAGTTTAGTTACTTCCATTCTAGGTCCACTACACACAATACATGATTTTTCATTCTTTAAAGCTGCTAGATTCTCTACTATACGCAGCTTCCACCTCTCCAAAATTAAATCTGAAGTCCACAGCTTAAGATTTTAAGATTGGGTATGCCTAGTTAGGAGCACCAACAAAATCTAACTTCAGAGACACCCAGAACAAATGCTTTTAAACAAAGTTGAGAAGTAAGCCCCTAAGAAATAAAATTTAAAGACAAGTCCATCTCCACAGAAATATCCTTTGGATACACAGTAGCTTAAAACCAGAATCAGAAAAAAATGCCTCCCATACAAAAAATTTACTCTTTTTTTCCTCCAATTGACACCTGGGCTTTTTGCTGGCTTTCGTTGGTTTTTTTTTTTTTTTTTAGAAGCAGAGTAGAAATTTAGGTGAAAATTTTTGGAATCTTACTTTTGTTTGTTTCCAAGCAACTGAACTATGAACGGTACTTCTAAAATCATCTTTCCCAGGACTTTACAGATAATTCACCAACCCTCAAACTCCCCAAAAGACAGATATAACTGCACTTTATGTTTGGAAAAAGCAATACACAGTGATTTGCATAATGTAACAAGAGTTTGTATGACAGAGGTAGGAAAAATGAGCTCACAGCTTAAAACATTCCCTAATTTATCCCCAGAACACCCATGCAAGAAGATATTCACAAGTTCAGTAAGACCTTATTTTCCCTGTCTTTATTCATATCACTACCCTATTGTGGCAAAGGGTAAACCAAAAAGGTTTTACCACTCTGTATGTGAATTAGAGTTCATTTTCCTTGGTTCTGAAACAGTTACCTCAATATTTCATACTTATTTTATTGTAGTCAATGGTATAACTGAATATTTGTGTTTAAAAAAAAAATAAAACCAATCTTCCTCACGAAACATTTTTGTAGAGATGAAACTTTTTAAAAGCAGTCATGAAAAAAAAAAACAATCACAGACAGCAGAGACAACATTTTCATGATCAAAAGCCTCAGAAGAAAGTATAAAATAGCTCTACACTTATACAGGTGTTTTTAAAGCTTGCAATAGCTGCCTGCAACCTAGTAGGTTGGCTGCAGTTGCCACTACACTAGCAAAATACATTTAATTTTTTTCTGTCCCTCAGAGGATTAATTTGACAACTAGGTCACAAGAGAAAAAACAAGACTCATCCTTCAACGTACAAGCTCCTTCTCAAGCTAGACATTAGACACGTTTAAACCCTGAAATACCCATTGATATTCTCTCCTCTCAATGCAAGAATACTAAGCTAGTAAATCAGAAGTATGACTAGACCAAGAAGTTACTCAAGAGTTATAAAAATACCTCTGGTTATCACTCAACTCTCTATCCTAAGTTCATACCGCAGGTTCCTAACCCACCCTTTCCATATTGGTATTTTCAAGCAGTAGATTTAACAGCCTACACCTATGATACAGACTTCACAAAGGTAATACCACATCTTTTTTTTTTTTTTTTTACCCATTTCCTGTCACAACCCTGTCAGTCCACTCTGTAGCAGAGCCAAAGAACAATACACTCTCCACAACACAATTAGTTTCTGTTAAGTCTTTATCATCTTGCATATTTACATAGTTTTAAAACTTTACTGTCTTAATCTATCTCTATGGAGATCACCTCTCCCCCAGACACCGGTTCTCCTGATGATCATACAAGAACCATACCTGTCGTTCACAATAGGCTTTCATTAGTTTACTAAGTGGTGTATGCCTCTTAATCTTAAACTGCACCACAGACCCATCTTGCCCTGCCACCTTCAGATTAATGTGATCATTGTTTTCAGTCTTCACTCCTTCCTGTTGAGGAAATAAAAGAAAAAAACACAACACTTTTCAAAAAGGTATGAAACAGTAAGTTAACACTTTACCGAAGTGCAACAGGTCATTAAAAAGGAGGAGATAAAGATAGTATAGCTGTTTACCAGTTTGAAACTTTGAATTAGGAAATAAAGGTCAATACTTTTTATTTGAAAATAAAACCCGCACACACACAAATAACACCCCAACCCCAAAACCTACTAATACTAGTTGTCATTCCTGAGATTGGTTAACATGCAAAGTAGCAATGAAGAGTTACTAGACCAACTGTTTTACAATAAATTTAAAAAATAAAAAAGTTATTTCTATCAAGGGCAAGATAATATGGAACACTCCTGTTCCAAATCAAAGGAATAAAGTTATTTACGTTATAAGTCTGACCTCAACCACTAGCAAGTCTCTGTCTTACTGTACCTCAAACTTTTTCATATCAGTGGAGGTACTTCTGAAGAAAACTTCAAGATACTTTAAAGGACTGCATTTGAAAAGGTGACAAAACCTGAAAAGAACCAAGCTTTCTCCTTCAGAAAACGTTTAAGAAACAAAAAAAACCCTCTTAAATAAGCAGTCCGATCCTCTCTCTTCCATTAGGAGCCACGTGCAGCAACTGCAGAGAACCAAGTTTCAACTCCACAGCTGGTGTTCCGATCCAGAGCGTCACGGCAGGGGCAGGGAAGATCCAGCGCCCCCCAGACCCGGGGCAGCCCCTGCCCCTGAGGTGCCCAGCTGCGGTTTCATCATTGTGTTCCTCAGCGGAGGCGGCCCGCGGCCGGCCAGGCCGTCTGGTGGCCCGGCCCGGGGTGCGGGTCCCCGCCATGTGACAGATCCCTGCACGCCGCGCTGCGGGCACACCGGCCCCGCCGCCTGGGCTGTTCTGGCGCCTTCCGAGTTTAAAGGGGGGAAG
>JAVJGI010000001.1:119757050-119789731 GCA_035590275.1 Ibycter americanus | reverse complement strand
CACCCCGACCCCCTCACCACCACCACCCCGGCTGGGACCCCCCCGCTGCTCCTTGCAGCCAGGCAGATGCTATTTGCTTATAAATGCCTCCAGCCAGGCACATGCCACAGACCAGGCTGCTCAGAGCTGCTGTGAGCAGCAGCACTGCCGAAAACCCACCTGTTCTGGGGTCATTCTGGGATAATTCTGGAGTAATTCTACAAACCCAGGCCCTGATCCTTACAGGAACCGCGCCGACCAACACCTCTGCCAGTGTACTGCCGGCGTGTGCAGCCTTGCTGATCCCCGCTGGATTCACCCCAGCGCAGGGAGCGGCTGCTGCTGCAGGGAAACGTGCAAGGCGTTGGTGGACGATGGGCACGAGACTAAAGCTCCGACAGCTCGCTCTAACCAAAGCCTGTTTGTCTTCGGCAGGTTGGTTCAAGTGAGTAAAAACTACCGCTCGGTGATCAGAGCCTGTATGGAGGACATGCACCAGGCAGCTTGTAAGTTTGTTCTTTCCCTGCAATAAAAGGAAATGCTGTTTGCAATTATAAAAGTAGCGTTTCAACTGTAAGTTATTGCAACTACTGTAAAATAGCACGCGTAGATTTTAGGAATTATCGAGACTCCATTTCCATCCGGGAGATTTCCAAGTTGGTTTGCAAATCCAATGTGGTCAGAGATACTTTTTTCCACTGTGTTTGATTTTCTGGGGACTTGCAGTCTTTTTGTATCTGTGGTTGTGGTTTTATGGGAAATGTGAGTCCAAATTAACAGCTTGCTTCCCCCAGAAAGTGGGAGATTTTACTCTTCCATGGCCCTGTAGCCATACTCAGATTTGCACAGGATTTATAAAAAAAAAAGTTACAAAGTTCTACGTACAAGTTAGCTTTGCCGTGTGTGGACTCATTTAGGTCTGTTCTTGATGAGTGATCACATATTGTCTTTATGAGTCCAGAAAGGGCTATGAAAGGTAAATATGTTGCTCTTTGACCTTCCTTATTCTTCCCTCAGTTTCAACCCGGGACCCTGCCCTGCAGAGCCAGTATAGCACACAGGTAATCTGCAGCCATGTCACTTAGTCACAACTGATCGTGAATCGCGGGTTAGTAAATTCACCAAAGCCAGCACTGTGGCAGTAAGACATTTTAGATTTAACTCTGGCTTAGTATATTGGATGCAATTCATGACCAAGAATAAATGGGAATAAATAGTTAGCTCCTGTATTTCTAAAACAACGAGAAGATGCCCGACATCTCAGTTCACTGCCATTTCTTAAACATATAGGTGTGATGTTTTCTTGTCATCCTAAAGTCAGCTGTGGGCCAGTACTTGCCTGTCTGAAACTTTGCCTCTCAAACACTCAAGTTCCACTTGGCTGCATCTGAGCCTTGGAGCAAGCTGTAGATGTTCACCATGAACTGTCAGACACCAGAAGAGTTTTACAGGGAGAGCAGTGTGCTTACAGTAGTTCTGTCCTGTTAGCCGCAGTGATGTTGCTTCATTGGCCTTTCCTTCTGCCTTTGCTGTTTGTATTGTTAAATCTTCAGGAGTGCAAAAAAGGCTAAAAATAACACTTTCTGTACTATTTGGTATTGCCCACTGATGACAGATTGTCGTTGCATTTCAGTTCACAAACAGCATCAATATTTTCTAAGCTGGATGTGTGTTGGGAAGTTGTGGCTTGTTTCTGTCTCTTAATTTGTATTTGAAACTTCAATGTGACGTTTCTCTTGTCCGTAAGAACGGAGCTTAACTGATTGCTATGGACAGCACATGCCTTTGTGTGGTTAAAAAACACCAACAACTGGAATAATTGCTAGGTTTGAAACATGGCCCTGCTGCTTTTTTCAGGTTTCTATTCTCTCTGCAATGGAGCTGATCTGGAACCTCTGTGAGATTCTGTTTGTTGAAGCAGCTGCAGGTGAGCAGTGAAGTACCTTGATGTTGACTGAAGGGTGCATTTTTTTGCGTATTTATTTGTTTAAAATTTATATAGCATCCATTAAGTCGTATTTTATTATGTTTTAGAGAGATGAAAAGTGTCAATAAGCTTTTTAGTATCTCTTCTGCCTCAGTAAATTGCTACCTTCATATTGAATTATGTCAAGCTATTAGATTTGCCTTCTACTTTTTCCCCTCATGCGTACTATGCTACGATTTAAATTGTCTTTTTGACTGAAAGGTAGTGAAGAAGAGGGATATCAAAAGTTGTTGCCAATTTATTTGACTTCTAAGCACAAACACATCTTTAAGTATCAAATATGTTGATGCCAGCTAACATTTACGCATTCTCTGATGCAACTCCCTTTTAACTTTAGGGTGCCGTTTTTTAAGTCAGTTTATTTACATCAGCATTTTAAAGCCATAAACAATTTTTTTAAGGAAATTGGATTGTACAAACAAATATGGTACTTGCACAGTCCCAGAATTCAGAAGAGAGATTCACAAATTGTGGATTACTTAAGCTGAGGAAAAGTTAATTACCTAGTGCGAGATTTCTTCCTCCTATGGAGTTAATAATAATGAATTGATGCTGAGTTAAACAACAACACTCTGTGTCTCTTGGCATTGCAAGATGTATGGTCTGAATCGCTCACCTTTTATTTCTTCAAGTAACTGGTTAGGGTTTTCTGTTGGACTGTGTTGCTTTTCTGTCTAAAATTTGCCACGTGGAAATCTGTCAGCAGCCTGGTGCTCCCACAGCCTGGCAACTTCAGGAACTCTGTTCCTTTGCAATTGGAGTGTGGCAGGTAGAAATCCAATCAGTAAACTTCATGATTGTCAAACCATTAAGGTTAGAAGCATGGAAGATAGCAGTCTGGGAACACTTGGGAACTAACAGAATTAAATCTTCTCTGCATAAAGCTGGCCCTCTTCTTCTTCGCCTCCTTGACTGGGTTCGGCTTCATGTCTGTGATGTTGACAACATGGTCCGTGAAGTTCTGAGCAGTGAAAATCCATCAAAACACAAACTCTTCTGGAACGTGGTTAGTACAGTAACCTATAAGATTCTTAAAGAGAATTTGTGCCTATGTGTTTTGCCTTCCTCTTCCCTACTTGATGTTAGACTGCATCTCAGAAACGGATACCTAGGGCACTGCTGCTGTATTCCTATATTGGTTTTAAGATGAAGTCATTCTGAAGATCATCCTGCCCCTCGTTCCCTGATCCTTTCATGATCCATAAAGGTCAAGACTTACACAGTGTATTTGAATTAGCAGGGCCTACAGTTTAAGCATTTTAACTCCACTTGCCTAAATCACAAGTTCCAGTTCCCCTCTGGTACTTTTCCTGGGTGTTTTGTAGCCTTGCACGGTGCGGTGCTCACAGATGGGTGGTTTTTGCAGGTGGATGTCTTTGTGCTGCAAGGCCGAATGGATGAAGCACGGCACTTGCTCTCCAAGGAAGCCAGTGCCAATCCCACGTCAGTGAACATGTACAAAATCTTGGATAACTTGATGAAGAAGATGCCTGTGCCCAGCGTATGTACAAAGTGGAATTTTTTCACGCAGTTCCATTGGGAAAAGAGAGCCACCTCTGGTGCGGCTCTTGTAGCATCACAATTTGTTCACTATTAACAAGTCTCAATCCTTTACTGTAATAATATTTGTGTTCTTGAATTGCCCAGAAGGCCCAACCGTTCAGATAAGAGTGTTAGGTGACAAGCCAACATAGTTAGAAAGATCATTTTCGCAGCAGGATGCATGATCCAGTTGTCTGAAACAGTTCCTGTTGAGAACTGTTCTCTTGTACAGAATAGTCTCTGAAGACTTTACCAGCAGTTTCCCTCTGTTGCAGTGATTTCTTTGTGGAGGAAAAGTTGCAGCTGCATCATAGTTATCTCTCATAGGCTCTCCTTTGCCTTATTTAGATGGGTAAAGGAAGACACTTCAAATGCAGCTGTAGGACAAGGAGAAATCTGATGGCAGCCCCGTGTTTAGCTTTTTATCATGAGTGACTGTGAGTTCAGCCCAAGCACCTGCTGTGATTTGACTTTGTGTTTTCTTTATTTTACATATCTTATCCTCTGTTCAGCTTGGCAATACCCAGACACTGACTGAGATGGAGCTGAAATGGCAGCACTGGCATGAAGAATGTCAGCGTTATCTACAGGATGGAACTTTTGCTTCCAATTCCCACATGGAATCCATCTGCAAGGTGTGTTTTTGCTGGGAAGGAAGGGAACTGTGGACAGGTATTGGATCCATACTTGTGTATTTCAGGAGCCCTTTGTAGCCATAAGTAACTTTAATATGCTGGGATGATCTGCTCATTAAATCAGGAGATTTCAGGCCAGTCTTCTGTATTGTGTTCTTTGTTTTGCAACAGGCCTTGGAAGCCTGGGTAGATAGTTTTCTCTTCCTGTCCAAGGTCATGAGGCTAATTACCTGAGAAGGATCTTTGTCCTTTGTTACTTAGTTTTGATTAAATCCTCAACTTTGCAAAATGGGAGTAATGCCTCCGAAGAGTTACGATGCAGCTGTGTAATTGCTGAATTTGCAGAATTACTGCTATGTTTTTCTCCTGTTAGATCCTGCTGGGAGATGAGGATGCCATACTGGAGAAAAAGGAACTGATGACTACTTGGTACCACTTTCTGGTCACCCGACTCCTGTATTCACATCCAACTGTGAAGCCAATGGAACTGCGGTTTTATGCACAGGTATGAAATAGAATTATTTTTATATTCACCACCGTTTCATGCACACAAGGGTTACTGTACTTAAAGAAAAACTTTGCAGGGGTTGACATCTTACAGCAACTACATACCTGTAAGACGTTTCCTAGAATTTGTAAGTGGACTGGCAGACTGATACAGTGGACAAATAATTGCTGAAGACCCAGTCCCTTCTGTGTCTAATGTTACCAGTCTTGTTCCTGCAAACTGTTTTCCCAGTTTCCTTATGCTAAAATAAGGAAAAATCTTTTTTGTTAATGTGTTCAGTCTCTATGACCTATTATTTCCCATAAAATAACCTAAACGAGGCTGCTACATCCAAACAAATGTCTTCCTTTTACCATCTCACAACTTCTGCATTTATCATCTCTTGTAATCTCGTTCCACAGTCTAGTATGGACCTGTTCCTGGGTGGAGAAAACAGCCCTGAGCCTCTAGACACGATTTTAATGGCAGCCTTTGAATTTGAGATGCATCAAGTGATCAAGGAATGCAGGTTGAGTTTTAAAGTTTTTGATTCTCTAGTTCTACAGTATTGCTTCCAATAGTATTTGGGGTAGAAGATATGGGTACAGCCCACCTGATCATTCTTTCAAAGAACTTGGCAAAAATATGTGGAACAGGCAGCAATTAAAAGTATTCCATTAGGTCTGGGACATTGCAACCAGACATTATACTGTCATAGAGCTTCTGTACTGGTAAGACACACCTGTGGAAAACCTGATGCATTCCTTGGCAGCGGTAGGCTTAGTTTTTTCTTTCTTTTGCTTGCTTCAAATACAGCATCGCCCTGAGCAACTGGTGGTTTGTGGCACATCTGACTGACTTACTGGATCACTGTAAACTCCTGCAATCTCACAATCTCTAGTAAGTATTTATTTGCATTGATTATTCAGACACCCAGCAGCCAGGATGACTGAAACAGCATGTGGATTTTGGTTGAAAAGGAGCATCTTGGGCATATACAGAAGATGAAGAATAAAGGTGCTGCATGTGCCTTTGAAGTTACAGGCAGCCCAGATGCTCTTGAGAAGCAGAAGCCCTTGCTGACCAGATGAATTTGACATGTATTCAACAGTGCCTCAGTACAGTGTTAGGATTTTTTTTTTTAAATATAATTTTATCTGAAATATAATCAAGGGCCCAAGTGTTTGTGATTTTTGGGAATGGTGAGAAACTGATTTAAAAAAAGTTTCTGTACGTACGTTCTGAATACATTTATAAGTTTGAGCAATTGAATTTTGCTGAGTTTCCTTGAAGTTGCAGTTTCTTAAAGCACTTTCTCTCAGTTATATCTGTTAAGTGCTGTAAATATTTGGCAGGTCTTCCCAAGGAGAAAGCTGACCTGCATGCTTAGACCTGAGGTGCGAAGCTTATTAAGATAGCCAATGAGAAAACATGCTCCAGAAATTAAAAGTACTTGTGAAATAAAGTCAGCAGTTCTTTCCAATGAGGTGCAAATAATAATGCCTGCTTATTTTCTCTCTTTTTCCCCCAGTTTTGGTTCAAACATGCGTGAATTCCTTCTGCTAGAGTATGCCTCAGGACTCTTCTCCCATCACAGGTAGCAACTTTTTTTTTTTTTTTTCTCAGAGGACAGACTAACATTGAGGCAGCCAAAACAAATAACTACATGTTAATGAAGTAAAAAGGCAAAACATACCAGCAGCCACTGTTAGAATTTCAGCAAAGGTGTCCCTGAGGGATCGCACAACACTAGCGTGTTTCCTTTCTGAATGGAAGACAAAAGCGATCTATTAGAATCCTTCAGGACTGTTGACCAGGGTAGAATTGCTTCTGCCACCCTGGCTTCTTTGGTATAGAGCAATTTGCTCCGAAGCACTTGTGAGGTGCAGGTATTCCAGGGATGTATAATGGGCAGCTGGTGTTTGGTAGAAAGTGAAAGCCATTTTAGGTCTGCATACTAAGTTAATCAGAGCTAACTGTTGTTAACGCAGACTCAGATTTTCCTTGTGGCTTCAGCATTGTGCTTACTTAAGACTTATATCATTAGCATGCTTGATGATTTTTTTTTTTCCCCTCTCTCAGCCTGTGGCAGCTGGGAGTAGATTACTTTGACCATTGTCCAGAATACGGGAGGGTGTATTTGGAGCTTCATATCGAACGGATACCCCTTAACACGGAACAGAAGGCCCTCAAAGTGCTGAGAATCTGTGAGCAGAGACAGATGCACGAACAAGGTGATTGATTTTTAAATCGCATTGTTTTGTAGTGATACAAGCGAAACTACTGAAACTAATTCTTTCCCCTCTTCTCTGGTTTTTTCCTAAGTTCGTAGCATCTGCAAAATCATGGCCATGAAAGCTCTGCGGAATAATCGCTTGGGCTCTGCGCTGTCGTGGAGCATCAGAGCTAAGGATGCAGCTTTTGCTACCCTGATATCAGATCGGTGAGTCCAAGTCAGAAGCTCCCAGGCAGCCGCTGCTGTAGGGCGGGGGGTAGGAAGGGGACCAGAGGGGGGCCTGCTGCAGGCAGGTGGGGGTTGTCTTTCCCTCTGACCAAGTACCTGCTTCTGGACTAGAAAATGACATCCTTGGGCACTCTCATCTGCAATACCCTGGCTGGTTTTTTTCTACAGTTTTGCTTCATGAAATGCAGACATGAAACAGATTGGCTTTATCCAACAGTCCAATGCTCTTAGACTTTGCTTTGATAAACATTTCTTTTGGCAATTTCTCTGTCTTATGCACTGCCCTTTCACTTGCTCCGATGTGACTGTTTGGTGGACTGTAGAGTGAACCAAGGAACTGATCTGGGTGGAGGATAATGCCCGTCTGTGCGTTATTCAGCAGATTATTTTTAACCAGTTTAGTCCACCACGCAATCTCCAAACAAGTCAGTGGGAGTCACTTAAGCCACCATTTCTGCAGAAAATACCAACCCACGATTTTAACACGTGTAACAAAGAGTCAAGTTTTGTCATGTCTCTGGTTTTGCGTAAGCTTGTCACAATGTCTGACCTTACAGGAGTGGGAAGGTTGTTACAAAATTGAAGAGGATGCTAACATTTAGCTTAAGCCTAGAAAAAAAGCTGTGTCAGCTCTCTTTATGCTGCTTAATCTCTAGCAATCCATGTCATGTATTATTTTGCTAATTGGAAATAGGCAGGTACCAATCTCGTTGCATAGTTAAGAGTATAATTTTGAAATTGCACCCTGGCTAGGTGGCCAGGCAGTACTCTTACCTTCAACAGTGAAAAAAGGGAGTAGTAAGAGATTGCTGGTTTGGGTTTGGCTTTTTTTTTCTCATTTGTTCTTTGCGGGAGTAGGAATTGTTGTATTTCTTTCAACAGAAGGTGAAAGAAAACCATCACAGGAAGCAGCTCTGAAAAAAGCAGCATAATGAAGGCTGTGACAAAACAGATGAAAAGCTTTCAGAATTGTTTTTGTTCCTGCTGCTTATCAACTTTTTTACACAGCAGAAAAATAGAGCTTTTGTTATGATCTGGGAGTGTTATTTATGCATCTGTCAGCCTCAGCTTCCTGTGCTCCTTCCTTCACTTACTCCTTTTAAAGAACAGATCTCAACTACCACAAAATCGAGAAGAATAAATAGAATGTCTGTTAAATGCGCATTACACCAGTGCATTGGCCATTTCCAGGAAATGTTTTGTTGTTTTCTGAAACCCTCGAGGCAAGTTGATTAAGATGGAACTCGGTTGTCCAGTAAAGTTTTCTGGGAAGGGATTAGGAGACAGAAAATGAACGTGGATGCTGTTCTCTCCTCTAAGCTTTTACTGTGTTTTACTTTCTCCCTAGGTTCCTTAAGGACTACTGTGAAAGGGGGTGCTTCTCTGACTTAGACCTCATTGATAATTTGGGACCATCCATGCTGCTTAGTGACCGGCTAACATTTCTTGGTAAGAAGTATACAGTTTTCATTCTGGTCTGTTAATTTAGAACATAATTAATTCCACAGAATTATTTGGATTTGTCTCTTCCTCCACCTGGCTACATGTTGTTTTAATGATGAGGGGAAAGCAAATGACTGAAGGTGATTTGGGATGCAGCCTGCTTGCTACCAGGAGGCTGCATTTAAACTGCACTTGCAGTAGGCGTCTGTTCTGCGCTGCTTTGAGCAGGATAGTCTGGAATTCTGACACCTATAGGCTTCCCCTTGCTTAGTCTTTTTCCAGACTGTATCATTACCTAGAGAGAATTGGAAATACCAACAAACGCAATCTGGAAGACCTTGGGGGGGCTCTCTTGGAAGAGTAAACCGCTGGTTTATGTTATTTTGACAATGTGATAATTCTACTAATTCCAGAAAGTTCTCCAAAATCTCAACAACTTTTGTTGGCTCCGTGTGCCAGTCTTAAGCTCACTCAAACAAAAGCTCTCTCCTACCCTTACGCAGTCGTGCCAAGCAATGGTGGAGTGCCTCCAGTTAGTTTCCTTTACATACCACAGCTTCCTTCTCCTGGCTGGCACAAGTGTGGGCTGTGGTAACCTGCCCATCTGGCTGCTGCTGCTCGGTGGCCTTTGATTAATGGAGCAAGACAGGAAACGGAGCTAAAATGCACCTTTCTCGGGAGCTGCAGCAGTTGGCAAGCCCAATTACTGGGGCCAAATCTAATAAGAATTTGGAATAGCTGTTAGCAATTGGACTGACTCCCCTCTGGCTGACGCCAGCATTACAGTGAGAGTGATCCTACATTTCATCTGTTCCTGTTTGGTCCAAGCTTGCAAAACTGGAACTGTATTCCCTCCATTTAAACCTTATCCTAAATGAAGCCTAGAAGCTAACAGTGATTTACCAAGTTGGTCCCCCACATCTCTGTGGGCCCAATGTCACCCAGTGATCCTTACATCAGCCCCAAAGATTTGTAGTTTAATTGTGTAACTGTGTGTAGAGAAATTACCTCTCTTTCTGCTCTTTATAAAAAATCCCGAAAGGCCTGAAAATATTTCTGCTTGTTTTTCCTTTGGAGTTTTTAGAAACATGAGGTGTGCTTTTGCTGGAAAACTTTCACATGTCTCTGTCTTGAGCTCAGGCACCAGTCAGAGGTGAATCTGAATGGGAATCAGTACTTCCAGTATTTTGACAGTTTAGTGGATACAAACAAAGCTGCAGAATAAAACTCACTTTCATCCTCAGCCAGTTCTCACATGCTGGATATTGATGTAACTAATTCTTAGCAAAAGCAGAACTTTCCACATTAACAAAGGTCTCAGTTTCCATTTAAACAATCAGGAAGACAATGAAGCCTTTCAGACCTCCTGATACTCTGCGATATCAAAAAGAACATTCACCCCCTGCCCCTCCGCTCCCGTTCCTGGTCTTTGCAGACGCCACCAGCCTCTCTAAGCCACTCATGCTGTTGCTCACCCTGCAGACACTCGGCACCAGACAGTATCAGTTAGCAAACAGGCTGGTTCAAACAGTAAACCTTACCAAGAACAGTAATGGATTTTTGGCTGCCTTTTCAGCCAGCCTCTCTTTTAACCTTTCCTCATGCACAAGATGCCCATTCCTCCAGACTTGGCTGCTTTGGAGACTCATTTTGGTTGGGGGTAGCTCTACCGCAGGCTTCATGGGAGCAAACGACCTCCCGACGTCCCGTAGCCCAGACCTGACTGATGCCTTTTACCCTTCACCAACACCCGTGTGCAGGCAAGTACCGAGAATTCCACCGGCTGTATGGGGAGAAGCGGTTCTCTGAAGCTGCCAAGTTGCTTTTGATGTTGATGACGGCTCACATCGCTCCTTGCTCCTTCTGGATGACCCTGCTGACAGACGCCCTTCCCCTGCTGGAGCAGAAAGAGGTGAGCACGCCGCTCACACCTGACCCTGTCCTTTCTTTTCTTCTCAAAGTGGTGACCCCCTTTCTGCCCCCAGGCTAGGACCTGCCCTTCCAGTGCAAAAGAACTGCTCGTGGCGGTTCTAGAATTGCACAGCTATCCCAGTGTCCCGTCGGTGGGAGCACAGGGGACTCAGCACAGGATAATCAGTGCTTAACTTGGTTCCCTGCGTTTAGAAAACAGCAGTGGAAGACACATATGCTAATAATTCAAGTACATGCTGCATCCAGTTCCTTCTAGTGCTTGGCTTGAAGATTTTTCTAGTGTGCTTGCTTCTTTTAAGCCCATTTTTTGCTTTAAGATCCATCAAGAAAGTGACAGTTTAGCCATTACAGACCCATGGCTGGATAAAGCCCAGAGCACCCGCTCTGACCTCGTGGCTGACCCTACTTTGTGCAGGACATGGCACTAGGGGCCTCCCCAAGTCACTTCCAGCCTGAATTATCCTCTGATCCTGTGGTTTAAAGGGTCAGAATGGATCTGTGGAGTGCGAAAGCATTCTCCTCTCAGCTGAGTTACCGTCTCAGACTGTGCGATGTCCTTAAACTTGGTCACTTTCAGTAAATACTTTCATTTCCCAGGTGGTATTTTCAGCAGAGCAGACCTACGAGTTGATGCGATGCCTGGAAGACCTGACAGCTGGGAAGTTGGATAAGCAGAAATTCCAGGTAGCTCCTGTTTTGAGGACAACAGGGTCACGTATGGGTGGGGGCTGTGGGGAGCGTTGGGGAAAGCAAGCTCTACAGTTATATTCCCACGTGGGGGCAGGAAAAGGGGGAGAGCCGGAGTTACTGACGCTGGTGCGTGTTATTTTTAAAGGCCAGCCAAACCAGGCATCATCAGGAGATATTTAAGTATACGCAGACCTGGTACAGGAGTACTTCCACTCCGCACCGTTCTGCTGATTTGGATTGGACTGTGATGCTTTTCCAAGACAAATAATTGCAAATTACATGGGCAATGAAAAGCTGAGATGCTGCCATCTCACAGCTCGGGCTATGAAATGTTCCAGGCGCAGAACAGGGAGCCATTTGCTACACATGCAAACCTCTGCAGCTGCCAGAAAAAGAAAAGGCTTGCCAGTGCTGTCTGGTGTTGATTTAAAAAGTAGGAAACGTAGTTTTTGCTCTTCTCAGGTCCCTGTAACAGGTAAATATACATGTGCTCTCCCTCTTAACGACCTGCATCCTTACTTTCCAAAGCCCAGAAAGAGAACCTATTGCCAGCTTGTTACTGCATGTAATAGTCTAACCCAAACTCTGCTCACTTTTAGGATGATGTTGAGACTATGAAAGTGGAAATGCTGCGACTTGCTCTTGCACGAAATCTCGCACGAGTCATCGTCAAAGAAGGCACATTGGAAGGATCTTGAAGGCAGCAGTACATGATTTTTAACTCTTCTTTGGCTCACTGTACATAAACCTGACTGCTTTTCTAAGAATAAATGTCTTGTTTTGCATATTGCTTGGTGATTTGTTCTTGTCTTCCATAAACATAACTTTACAAAAATGTAAATCTAACTTTTAAGAAAGAGGGGCATCAAAATGTTAAGGTTGCTGGTTCCAGCTTGGCCTGGCAGCCCTCCCCTGTCCAAGTGACCCTCAGGACCAGTGCCAGCATTGCCTTGGCTTTCTCAGTTGCTTTGCTGCTAATACCTGAAACTGAAATTAAGCCTACCTTTTAAACCGCTGGGGTTTTAGAAACAGCAACTTCTCCATTTTCACTTTGTTTAGATGGTCTTTGAGATGGGTCGGGGTGAGTTTTAGGATTTCCAGAAGCAGCACTGTGTTCCACAAGCAATCATTAGTAAGGGCTACCCACAGAGCAAAGTAGGGAAAACAATTTATTTAACATGCAGCAGAACAAATGCATTTGAGATGTATATACAGTTACGGCTGTTCGGTATGAAGCAGGAACCTCACCCTACAGACAAGTAACATTCATAGTTTAATTTCCAAAGCTTTTAACAATGCATTTCCACGCAGCAAGACTACGGCATCTTTCCATTTGGCTGTACGGCGCAGGCAGCACGCTGCCGTTAACACTGAGAACAAAGCCATTCTGCAGAAAGCACTTGTGCTCTTCTGACTTCCTCAAAGTCACAGTGAGATTCACGTGTAGGCATCTAAAGCAGTGAAACCTGCTTCCTCAGGACACACGACCCTGACCTAGGCATGACCCCCATGCCTACTGTGTCTAAAGTGCTGGCAAGAACATGTCCGAGGCAGGAAGAAAGCTCTCCTTGTCCCCTAGCCTAGTCCATCGATTTAAAACTGCTGTAAGGATCCAAACAACGTACCCATCCCTCTCACCTGCCTCCTGCATCGGGGAGCTGACAAGGCTGGGGTCTTCATGAGCTTCAGACCAGGCATTTACAGCAAGTTCCTTGGCCGAGCTTTGATTCCACCTTCAGGGGCTTCTACAGCTGCCTGGTGCCTCCACTGATCAGCACCTCAGGCCTTTGGATCTGCTGAGTTTTTCACCTCTAGTGATTTTTACTTTGCAACACGGTAAAGAAAATTCAGCTCCAAGCTGCATTTGCAATAATGGGTTTTACAGCAGCCATTAATTCCAGCAGCACATTCTGCTCCGCAGTTTTCCCACAACAGGCAGGGATCTCCTCCTGTGTGCTGATTTTCCCCGTGCTTCAGCCAACTGCTCCCACTCAGAGTTTGAGGTGAGAGCTGCTGCTTGACAGCGCTGCGAGAGATGCTGAGCTTAGTGTCCAAGGACCCGCCCAATCTGTGCTTTTGTCAATGGATGTTAGAAAAACCATTCATTTAAAACACCCTTGTCTCAAAGCTAGTTGAGGCACTGCTTGAGATTGGAAATCCAGAGGGAGAAGGGACTGCTGGAATCAAGTTTTGGTGATTTAAACCTAGTTTCTGTGAGACTGTAGCTAGAGGGGTCAGCTCTTCTGCCTGCTGTTAGCGCAGAACACTGATGTCCAGCAAAACTGCTTTCCTCCTTGCGGAGACAATTGCACTTCGCCACTTTAGTAGAGGGAACAAATGAAACAGGGCGTTAAACCCAGCACATGCATTGTCACAGCCCAGTGGAGCCTTCCTTCCCTTCACTGTCTGTTTCTATTTAGATATCCTATAGCTCTATTATTTACATCTTGTATGTCATTGTACTAATCTCAATAAAACACAGTATTCAACTACAATAATAATACTGCCTGCATGAGGGGACACGAAAGGCATCTCTCCTTGTCCCTGGATTCAGTCACTGCACCCGATCAGTGATTGCAAAGACATTTCTGCACTCCAGGTGCTGTCCTCCACCAATACTGACCGCTCCTTCCAGTCCCGTTTCCCTCCTCTTTTCCCCACGCTATGGAATGCAACGAAGACAGAAAAATAACCAGTGTAGCCATCTGCGTACAAAACTCAGCCCCAGCTGCCCAAATGGGATCCAACAGGGAGGCAGCTCGCAGTATAAAATAAATGTAACAACTGAAGATACAGCAGCGTCGCACAACACAGAGCGAGGGTCTGCTTACATCGGCTGTTGGGAACGGAGCAGCAGAGGGGGAAGGAGGGAGCCAAGTGCCATTTCAGTGTAAAAAATCAGCATTCCCTCACGGAGCCAGCGTTATTGCTTAACATGCTTAGCGGATCCGGTCTGGCACTGAGGAGGTACAAGTCCGAGGGAGGGCATGTGTAAGGGCTCTGCACTGAGGAAGCTCACGGTGGCATCATTACCCCACCAGCCTGTAGGTATCTCTGGACAGCAGGTACAGGAACAAGCCAACTAAATCCCCTTCTGCTGACAGGTCTCCCCTCAAAATACAATAACTTCAAGTTTAAGAGAGTGGAAGATAGAACCAGATTCACCCAGAGGTCAAGATAAAAGCAGCCAGCACTGCCTGTTGCTGGCTGCCGCTCAGTTCATGCTTGGCATCAATGTTCCAGGACCCCTTCAACGCGGGGCAAAAACATTCTGGACTAAAGCTACAAGCAGAGTGGTCAGGACATGTAAACAAAGCTGAACATCACCAGTGGATAGCATGTGTGTCCCTCCCCACGTCACATCCATTCCAGTCCTGTGGGATCCTTCCCTGGTCCTGTCACAGAGTCTCTGGCAGTGTCCTAAGGTCATAGATTCCCCCACTGCTCTACCGGGGGAAACTGATCCACTTCGCCGACCTCTGTGCTGGGCTGGTCTCCCAGTGTGAAGGTCAGTCGGTACCTCAGCCTCACTTTCTCCTGCAGGAAAGACAAAACCCAAGAGCAACATGAGAACAGCCCCGGCTGCTCCCAAACAAAACGTTTCACTGTTACAGCTCTACAGAGAGGCCAAGGTTCTGTTGTGCATAGGAGGGGGAAGAGGGCCAAGGTTAATTTCATGGAGTCATTCAGCTATTTAGCAAACCCGAGTTATTTACCTCACGGTTTTTACACCATGGAAGCTTTATTGCTTAGCACAGAACAGTAGGAGAAAAGCAGGAATAACCTGCGATAACAGTTCACACATAAGTGGGCAGCACCCATTGCTCAGCTGCTCTTCAGTGAGCCTGAAGAATGCTGCTGGAAGAGTTCAACATTTTCAAAATTAAATTCCTCATCACTCGGAGGAAGATAAAACAGTTCCTGCTCTGCAAAATTCCTAGTAAAATAGTAAGCAGGAGATGGAACCAGTCCTTCAGTAAGGGGGTCTCCATGTACCTCACAAAGTTTTTCAACAATCCATCAAACCCCTCAGATGTTTTTCCTTTTGGATCTCAAAGCTTTCTGGTTCTGCTTTAAGGACCCTAATTCTTAAGTAGTAACATCTAGATCTGTCAAATAATTAGAAACTACTTCAGCACACAGCTTTATGGAGCAGGCTACTTAAATGAGTAACTACAGCAAGGAAAAGCAGCTACTCAGATGCTCCCAGCACCACCAGTAGAAATGAAAGCATTAACCACGTTGTTTCACTGGTCACAAGTACATCCTCAATGGATAATGGAACAGACATGGTCTGATACTTGTCTGTTGGTTCAGGTCTGTCAGGCTACAGCCTCAACGCAGCAAAAATATTTCTACAGTACCGGCTAATTTGCCATCAATCTAATTATCACCAAAGCCAGCCACTTCCAGTGCACAAGGGAGTCAGACGAACTTCTGCTACAGCTCTGACTGGTGCCCTTTAAGGCTAAGCCTTGTATGACACTTGTCCCTTTGCTGGGAGAAAGGTACAGGTCCTTCTCGTACCTTTCCTTGCTGACAGTCTGGGAAAAGCCTCCCTCTAGCCCTGAACTGAAACACCAGGCAGTGACCACCTCTGCAGGGCAAGTTAGGAACAAACAGCTGTATCTGCTCAGATGTTTGGTCCAACTGCCCCTGTAGAATTCAGCTTACATCAAACTTCTCTGACAAGGACGGGATAAATCCCACTGCCCCTCTCACCTTCGCAGGATTTGCCAGAAGCATGACTTGGGTGATGGCAGCAGGCGGCTGGATGGGATTGAATGGAGACAGCTCTGTGCCAGAGGGTGGCTGTAACTTCACTTTCATGGACTGCAAACGGAAAAGAAAGCGGAACCTCAGGGATTATCCCCTACCTCGGGGACAATGAAAGATGCATGCACAGGCTGGGGAGATAACAGCGCACACAGAAACTGAAGAGAATCAATCCACATGTGAGGACGAGGAAACAAGAGCCAGCCCAGCTTGCGCAACATGATAGGAACAGGTAGACTGACGAGTCAGCTCAGAGTGAAAACACTGGTCGGGTGTACACCAACATAGCACCTTCCTATCAGAGCGCTCCTATGTCAGAGGTTTTAATGCAAACACGTTTCATGACAGTAGGCAGATCGTAGCTGAGATTGGGCCAGTTTTCAGAACACAGAGCTGGCCATCCAGAATTACCTAAGTGTAGAAGGCTAGAATGGAACATATTGTCAGATTTAGGACATCTGTTAGAAATTCTGATTCTAAAGACATCGAGGGTGGCTCTACCCATGTAACAGGCCTGTTGTTGTGCTATCTGAGCCACCTTCATGAACAGACACAGCTGGATTGGTCTTAGATAGCAAGAAAAACAGAACACTAACTGCCTGCGGTTCCTGACTTACCCGTTCAGTGTTTTCTGCCTCTGACAACCACTTTTATGTTTTGGAAACAGGCAGAGCACAGCCTACAGCAAGGTAGAGCCAGGCTGTCCCCAGCCCCTGAGTTCATACCCAGGCCCTCCCAAATGCAGTTCCATGTTGCCATGGGTCTGAGCCACGCATCCCTACCTTCGGCACAGCAGCCTGCAGCACGATGTTCTTCACAGGAAGCGGTGCTGTGTTCAGCATCGACACTACCACAACTAGCACATCCGACCTTCCCGGCGGGCACTCCCTGGCAAAGTGCAAGAGGATCCGGAAGCCGTTCTTGTCATAGGCTGTCACCGGGAGGGCACTGCCTGCCACAGAGAGAGGAGGGAAGAGGATTGCAGGTTTGTGCTGCAGAAGACAATCTGTAGCAGCATTAGGCAATCTGACTGTTTGGCTGGGGCATCTCATCTTTTCTCTCTACTTCATAAGCTTTGTGAAGACGCTTTGCTTTTGAAAAATGTTCAGAGAGAGGTGAACAACCTGAGATACTTACTGGGCTTAATGGATTCCAAGGGAACATGGACATTGGCCAAAGAAATTTCAGGCCCTTTCATGGGACTGCCTTGCTGCTGGAACGATGTCGGCTGGAAGAGAGGACTTCCTGAGCCAGCAGTGCAGCTGCTTGGGAAAGGGATTGGAGGGGCTCCGGAGGCAGCGGCTGGCAGCCCTGCAGGTGCTATTAATGGGGCAGAGGTGCCAGTGGTTGGCAAAGTAACCCCAGGGAACACCGAGGGTGTCGCCATGCCTTGGGTGGCAGTCCTGCAAGACACAGAAAAAAACATGGGAAACTGAGCTGGAAGCAAAGCAGGCATTTCACCACGAACCTGGAGATAACAGCAGATCACCAGGACAAAGCAGTGGCCTGGAGCCAGGCTGGAGCCTGCGACTCAGCACAGCCTCACGTTAGAAGGAGAGCTACAAGGGAAGCGGTGGTGGGTTAGGCATCACTTCTGTAAGTCGAGAAGAAAGCAGAGTCCCACCTTGGCAAAGCTGGGCAAGGCTAAGATGGGCAATGGCCTCTGTACCTTAGCAGCCTCTTCAACTTTACATCACACATTTGTATCAGGCAACAGCACAGCTGTTGTGCTCTACCTAGTAGTGCCTGCCTTTCCCTCCCGGAGGTGGGACCCTCGTATTAGTTTGTAAACTGAAACCCTCCAAGAAGAAAAATCTCAATCACCCATTTCTACCAAACCAGAGAGTGGAAATTCTGCCTCTGAACCCGACGCTGCAGCAAGCCTGGCTTTCTGACTGCAGAGACAAAGCAAAATCCAGGACTTTCGGTTACCCTTTGGCTTCTTCAAGGAGTTGTCCCAATGCATCCATCTTATGTGACATACTGCTCCCCACAGAGGAGCTGAAGTACCCAGGAGCAGCTGGAATAGCCTTAGGAGGCCCCGCAGGGGCAGCTGGTCCAGCAGAGAATACAAACGGTGCTGAGTTTGGTGCTGGGACGCTGGGAGCAGCCTGAGAGGCTGTGAAAGCAGAGGGCAGTGTCACTGATGTTCCACACGTGGTCTGTGATGTGTGATGGAGAAGAGGGTTCCCTGCAGGGTTGCAAGCAACAGTCACCATCTTCGGATTAAAGAAATCCAGGTCCAGCTGGTCATTCTGAAAGAGAGGACAAGTAGATGCTCTAACTCAGCTGCTACCCCCTGTTGTAGAGATGGCACTGTTACAGAGGGAGATAGATTTACCGCAAAAACAGGTGCTGGGTGGCAAGCAGCAAAGTCTGTGGCCTATGTCAGGACTACATCTGATCTGTAATTTAAGCAAAGGAAGTGCTAACATCATGGCGGACAGATGGGAAACTGAGAAAGCCAGGTTCAGGGATATCTACTCTGTTTAGGCACAGCTATCCCAGATTTTAGGGCTAAGCCAGACTTCCCCTCAGGAACAGCTGCCCCTCTGCCTGTATGTGTGATCACATGTTTCTCCAAGGTGACAGAGTGTGTCCGGAGACCTCCCACAGTGACAATCCCTCCCTCCCCTTCCCCTGAGACCCTCCTCTGTACCTCAAACATGCTCCACTGGTTGTTTTCTGAGGTCTCCTTCAGTGCTGCAGGTGCTGGGTCATTCAGACCTGAAAGGAAAAATAGTGAGTAGGTGACTGGAGGAGAACATGAGTTAGGTGTCATCCCTTGGTAATATTTTCACTACCATCAAACTACTCGATTCAGCTCTGCCAGAGCCCAAGAACCTGATGAAACGTGCTGCAAGTCTGAGATGACAAAAAAAGCGACAGCACCAGTAGCTGACAGTCACCCCTGGCACACAGCTCTTCCAACCCTTCCTGACTGGCAGTGTCTTCTGCTGTTCGTATCTGGGCTCCACAGGCAGGCATTCTGCAGGTGCCTATACGCAGTCCCTCTAAGGCACCTTGCTCTTTAGCACAGCCACAAAGTCAGGAGTGAAATCTGTCCTGAACTGCAGCCTGCACGTCCGAGCACCCACAGAGATCAGACTGCAATTACACTCAACAGTTATTTCACTTGCAGCCTGCTCTGGGAAGATCAGAGTTTTTCCAGTACTGACTCACTGACCCGTCATCCATTCAGGATGATGCAAGGGAGTGTCCCCTGAATCTCTCTAGAAACCAAAGGCATCTCATGCTCCTTTCAGGCATGCCACATGCACAGCCAGCCCTCACACCCATGCTGTAGGAAGAAAGCAGCCTTTGTCAGGCACGGATTGAGTAGCCCTTTTCTGGGCCCCTCAGTGTCTTACCTAAGCACAGAAGCTCCTCATCCAGCAAGGAGAGGGAGTTGGCTGTGCTGCTCTGCTGAGCCACTGCGGCTTCCACTTGGCTGGAGGAACTGCTCCGCAACTGTGTGAATGTCTGGGGAGGAGGTGGGAGAATGGGGATTTCTGCTGGGGCTGGGGCTGCTGGGGGGGCTGGCGTCAGGGTGGTGGGTGGTATTGGAGGTGGCGGGGTGCTGGTGACGTCCAGTCCAGCAAGGTCAATGAGGGTGTTGAGATTACTTGTGGAGTTACTCCCTGCAGCAGACAGGATAAGAGCACTACTAGGAAAGAAGGCAAAAAGCTCACAGCAAACCCAGTGTACAAAAGAAATTATCAGAGATGGTTTAGATAACACAGATCCTCACTGAATCACAGCTTACGGCTCTTTAAACAGAGGAAGCCCACATGCTTTCCAACTAACCATTTGCTGTCCACAAGCTACTCAAATCAACCCAGATACTTGGGATGTTTCTATATGGAAAGCAACACCTGCTCCAACCACTGCTCCTTCTCCAGTGCTTCTTATAGCATAATTCTTAATATTTTCAAAATATTTTGAGCTCAGATGAGGCTTTGGAGATCCTACAGAATTACAATAAATGGGCTACCAGAGAGTTAGAGAGCTGAGGAAAATTCATACTGTCTCCATCTTCACACTTAGGACAGTCTTGCCCCAGTAAGATGCTGTCAGGCAGTATTATACATTCCTCTGCTGCTCTCCATGTAGAACTGTTTAAGTGACTCCCAAATGGTAATTCTGCCACACACACGTCCAGAGTTGTCAATGGTGAAGGTGAAGTGTAAAGTGGGCAACTGGCCTAAATTCACAAATGGAATTGCTGGCAGTCAGCAACAGGACCCCGGGCCTGGCTCCCACTCTCCTGCTCTTGTCCTTTGGATAAAATCATATTCTTCTTACATGTCACCATTAAGGAACAGGACAAATGTGGAGAGGAAAATGTGTGGGAGCTTCCAGCCATACAAGCATTCAGATGCAGGTTTGCTACTGATGTTATCAAAGGTTTCAATAATATGGAACGAGCAATGGAAAATGCAAAGCTGCAGCACTGTTGCACATGTCCAGAATTCTTTATCCACTGCTTAGGAGCTGTCTTGTGCCCCTCTGATTCACAAACTGTTGGCCACAAGCACCATCAATAGTCTAACTTTACCACCATTAATAGGAAACTCTGTTCCAAAAGATTTGGAATTACAGGATTCAAAAATTAAACAGTTGGCTTCCCAGGAACTCACCTTCCACTACAGACATCACAGGGAGATCCACTTCACCATTGATCACTTGCCCCTCTATTATTTTTTTATAGGAATTTATCACACGGGATAAATTGTCACTGGCCTGCAGAATATCCCCTACATGCAAGAGAGACAAAAATGACTTTCAAGACTTTAGTCACTTTGCTCCCACTAATGCTGAGAGTACTCAGTTATCAACTAAATCATCAGCAAGAAAAAAACATAATTATTTGGCTACGAGCTCCATTACTCTCTCTTTGCTGTGCTTCCCTAAGCAATACCCTGACCTTCTAGGTCCATGCGTGTTCCAGTAACAATAAAAAACGTAAGTCCAAGGCTTTGTTCCCCACAGCAACTCCCTTCCCTTTCCAAAGCAGCAGCTGTCCCCCATTATCACTCCCAGCCTCCCTAACCACCAACTATACTGTCAAGTCCTTGCCTGAATTTAAACAATAAGCATAAAGGAGAGGCAAGGATGTTGTCTTTTATCTGCTTGCTCATAGCAAAGTGCATCCACAGTGAGGAGGCATCTTTACAGCAGCCATTCCCTTGCTGAACCCTTGCACAGTCACAGGCCACAAAATAAATTAAAAAAAGAGAAGCGTAGCTTAGTTTACCCAAACTGCTGTCGTTATCTTCTGTCTCACTGGCCAGCTTGAATAACGTCCGTCTTTTGGTTTCACACCTTTCATAGAGCTCCTAGGAAGACAGATTAAGACAAAGGGTTTCGTCAGCCAGAAGCCACTGTTAGCAATACCAGTCAACACAGAATGACTCCCCAGGCATGCACTGGAAGGCCCAGAATAGAGAAACCAGTCTCCCTGTGCTGAACGTGCCAGTGTGGCTGCACAACCAAGATCCCCTGTCCCTGCCCCATTAACAGGGCTGTGAAGCATTACATTAGCCTGGGGGTCTAAACACAACCTGCATTTTCAACACACATTTCTCAGTCCTCCCTCACATCAGCACTTATGGCCAGCTCTAGTTCAGAAGAGATGTTGGTTCTGTGTATTGCAGTAGTCCCTAAAAGCCTGAGGAAGAGCGTAATTGCGCTCCAACAATTACGCTTCAATTGTGCTGCAACCACTACTCGGAGAGTCTGCAACCACACAGAAAAAAGGTGGCAAGAAAGAAATGTTTCACAGAAGCAAACCGGTTTTTAAGCTTCTTACCATTATTTCAGGCACTTGCTGTTAAAAATGAGTCGGTTTATCTTTTTGAAATTCGATAAGGTGCAACTCTTCCAAGGCCCTGGCCCATCCAACCATCCCTGGTGGCTGTTTTGACTTTTACCTTCTTGATGTTCTCCCAACCCTATAACACTAGCTAAAACTCTTTCTTTGAAGGGGGAGAATGTATTTTCTGCCCCACTCAGCCTTTAGTTCCTCCATCCACAGTGCTGTAAGGGACAGTTATGATCTGCAATCTGTGTGTCTTAATAGTAGCAAGAATTAACAAACTGCAGCTTCTTGATTCCGCCACACTGCATCTTTGGAGAACAGCTGGACCTCACTTCAAGCATGTGCAAAACTGAGCTATTACCCACTGAGTCCTTTAGAGAAAGGCATTAAAAACATGGTTATTTTCTTTCCTGCTGTTTCCAACAACTGCTCTTGTTTCTCGCCATTGCTTTCCCTTTTACTGCACTGTTTGTAATTTCTGCAAAACTCAAGCCTGTAAGAAGAACAGACTGACTCCAGGATTTCTGGGAAGAAGGAGCAGCTCAGACCCACCTTCATGAGCTCCCTATCGGCCTCTGATGAGTCCTCTTTGCTGTAATGAACCAACATCTCATTCAGCAGCTTCACATTGTTATTTACTTCCTCCAGCGTGTGCATGCGTTTTGTCACTTTTTGAATCCGAGCCTCATCCTTCAGGGTGTAAAACACAGACATAAAAAGTGAGTTTCCCTGTAAAGATCCACACGGTACCACAACAGCAGGTATTATCTGTAAATCTTGTCAAGAAATGTCTATTTAAGGTTAAGCTAGGGAAAAAAACCCCAACACAACAACAAAAAGCCTCTCCAATCATGTGAAGCTTTGCTTATTTTAGTGTCTTTTCACCACCATTCTGAAATGATAGAAACCCCCATATTTCCAAAAAGTCTCATTAAATAGACTTTAATGTATAATGATACCACCAAAAATAGAAAAGTTCCCACAAGTTCCTTTTTGATCTTTTCAGAATTTTTGCTGGGTTGGTTTTTTGGGGGGGGTCTGGTGGTTTTGTTTGGTCACTTGATGCCATTTTACAAAAAAGACGTGTTCAAAGCAAACCATTTACTAGAAACAACAAGCACCCTCTGGCAGAAAATGTCCACCCAGCTCTGATTTGAGATTCCAACTAAAGATGTAGCAGAGTCTGCCCTGGGGACAAGAGAAGCTTGAATGGAAACATTTCAGTAACCTATACATCCTCTTCAGTCTAGAGCTATCCTTTATTTTGCCAGAATCACAGTGAGTCATTTCCTGGACTCCAGAATTTCTAATGACTGCCATGGGTGGATGCACCACCGCTCTACAAACAGGAAGGTGTTTCCATGAAGCATGCTTGTGAGAAGACCCAGTCCAATGACTCAGTCCTCAGCATCCAGGGGTGGTACTGCAATGCTTCCACCAAACCCTGACATGAAATACCATCTTGAGTGATGAGAACGTACTTAATTACAACAAGGGACATTCAATCCTTGCCCCTTCTTGCCCTGACCTCCACCAGAGAGACCAACTGTAGACATTTTTGCAATACAAACATCTCCCAGCTATGAGCTAGAGTCAAAATTACAACACATTCATATCACACAGAGCCCTATTAAGTCATCAGATAGCTCCCCCTTGATGCTGGTAACCACGGGGACTAGATGCAAGTTAGCACTGTTAGACGTTTTAAAAAATAATAAAAAGCTGGATGTCCCTGATGGCCAGTCTCATTCGGTCCCCTCAACTTAACTAAGGAATGTTACTAACACGATGCTCCCAGAGCCTCAAAAACCCAGATTCTGACATTCACATGATCCTAAAGCTCGTCAACATTTTGAAGTCAAATTGCTTAAAACCTGGAAAAAAACCCGCTAATTGGGACCAATCCTACAGGAATTTCTTACCTCTTTCACCATGGATTTTATAAGCTTGTTGGCTTCTTGCAAATCATCTGGGTTTTTGCTTTTCAGCAGTTTGGCTAGAAGCTGTAAGACGAGAAGAGGACATTCAGGAAACAAAGACCCTTTGGCAAAGAGAAGCAGCGAAAGGAATCTAAGTGAACAATTCAGGGGAAAAGAGACACAGCCCACTATTACAAAGCTTACGCTGCTTGCATAGTTACAGTGATTTCAGCAGGAGTCATTTATAGTTTATTATGTGAGTTGCTGCATTCTTGCTTCCACACAGGACATATACTGTGAAATCTCAGCGACTTCTGACACTAGAT
Source organism: Ibycter americanus (assembly GCA_035590275.1). Taxonomy (NCBI): domain Eukaryota; kingdom Metazoa; phylum Chordata; class Aves; order Falconiformes; family Falconidae; genus Ibycter; species Ibycter americanus. Next base: position 119,765,730 of record JAVJGI010000001.1, on the reverse strand, counting down.
AGTTATTCCTCCAATACATCATTTTTGTCCTGTGTGTGAAACGTTCTCTGCCTTCTCACACTACAGCAGGATGGCACTTTAAGCAGGAATAATCTCATAATGGTAACACAGACAAGACCTTAACTGGAACTTCAGGTTAGGTTAGGTGGACAAAGCAATGAGCTCTGTGAAAGTACACACTACCACCCCAAAAATAAAAGCCAAATGAGTATACTTTACTTCCTTACTCTAAATGTGCATTGAGTAATCACTTTTCATTCATGATTATGATATGAGTCTTCACTGTACCTTGGATTTCTCCTCATCATCAAACACAGGGTTTTTGGGACGAGGCGGTGGTGAAGGAATCAGGGTTCTGTCTGCAGGTATCACAGGATCAAACATAACGATTCCTGAAAGCAGAAAGGGAACCCACGTGGGCTCGCACATGCAGTCATACCAAGCAGTGCACCCAGTTATTCACAAGCTGCTATCAAAGCGAACACACAGTCAGTCTGTCCACTGACACTGTTCCAATGAACAATACAGGAGCAAAACCACTGAGCATGCTAGCTGCAAAAACAAAGTTTTCGTTGGTAACGGCCCAAACCTCAGCAAATGCGTTGCACGTCCATATTGTTCCTCTGATAGCTCAATATAATCAATAGCTTTCCACTATTTGTCTTTCCCCCTTTCACTTCAGCTGTTGAACCACAAAGTGAAGTCCCAGACAACCCAGCTTTGTGCAAACTCAAGGGCACGACGACTGTTTGTGTAAATGAGCTGAGCAGGAAAGCAGACAGCAATGCAAAACGGTGATGAGCAGATTCCTAACCATGAGTGGGGGAAGAGCTAAGCTCCCTGCTTGTTCCATTTGTGAAATCCTTTACTTTGTGCTCTACCTCAAGAGCTTTCCTGGAACCAATTTTTCTTGTGTTGAAACTGCATGCTTCTCAGCTGAGCTTTTTTCACTGTGCCTATACAAGAAACGTGTATCAGTTGAACGAAAGGTACAATTGTAAAGCGCTCTAGTGAAAAGAACACTAAAGGCTACACGGAGGCTCTTATTTCACTTTAAATTAGACCTGTTCAAATCATTTAATAACTAGTTCCAGAAAAACTCAAAAAAGGCCCTGCAAACCAGAACAAAAGTATTTGTAAGGTGTTTAACTGATCTAGTTAAAAAAGCCAACTCAACCCAGCCCAAGGCATTTAAAAATAATGAGAAGCTTTTCATGAAATTTCTCCCTTGTTCCGCCTCCCCTCAGAGCTTGTCTTGACCCCATGCAATTAGAAGCTGCACATTTTGTGACACTCCTGCTTAAAGCACAGGCTGGAGAGAATGCATGAATGAGCAGCTGACTTCCTACCTTGTCGCTTCAGCATGTAGTAGGCATCCTTGATTTTGGATTCTTCTGGCAATGCCACCGTCCAGCTATACAGCAATTCAATGACTTTGGTCTTCACCTTCTCCGAGACTCGGTCTCCCAGGTACTAAGAGTAGAAAAAAGATGTAAATTCTCCACATTCTTCATTTCTTTTTTAAAAATAAAGTCCTAACCCAGAGAACGGGAGTTCAGTGATACACATTAGAAGGTGTATAATCCAACTTCCGTGATGATCTAAGTTACATCTTATTAAGAGGAAAAAATGCTCCTCTAATATATTTGAAGTAACAGTGAAGAGAAGCTTTGTGATCATCTTCAGCACAAGAAAAAGCAGCTACTCTGTTGCTTTCAGGATTTTGCTATCTAAAAATTACAGCAATACAGATAACCACACCCTCCCCTGTTTTATGAGAAAGAATCTGGGAGTACTTTGCTGCGTCAATCATGCCATGGGGTGCCTCTGTCTATTTTTCGCCACATTAAACTGATCATGAATGCTGAGGGACTTAGCCAGGCACTCTTCACACAGCAAGCTGGCAGCAGAGCAAGGACTAGAACTCTACTGTGTATTGCCAAGTCTCTTGTTTTAACCTCTGCATCACACCTCTCCTTACTGACGCTGGAGTTTTGTTTTTTAAAAAAAAAGCACAGCGCAAGCTTTAGAAGCCCCTGAGTTACATGAAGGATTAGAACAGTACAGAGACTATATACTGATGGCAAATAAGTACAACTTCCTGAGAAAAACAGTAAGCAGAGCACTAAAAAAACCCCCACAAGCCCAAAACTTAGCTAACAAAGGCTCTTAAATATAGACTAATAAATGCAATGAGCCAGACAGAGCACTGCAAATATTTCGGATGTTGCCTGTAGCTTACAAAGGCCAAACAGAAAGTAAATAGAGCCATAAGGCTCAGGGACTAACCTTTGGAGACACAACTTTTATTAACTCGTTTAAAAAGCGGAACTTCCCTACTTCATTATGAAATCTTCTCCCACAATTCTTCATACAAGCTTCTAGCACCTGCATTCAAGTAACAAAAACAGAGGGGGCTGAAATGAACACCAAAACCCTACAATAACAGCATCGCTGTGTTCTGCTCATAGGGGAACTGATGGACACCCATCAGCGAGATGTGGTCTGCACGAATCTCTGATCTTTAGGGTGACACATCAAGGCAGGCTGGTCTCCCACCCTCAGTCACCTATATATAGGTCCAAGTCATCTCACCATTAGGTCTTGTAACAATGACCACCAATCTTGCCTGAACAAACAAGCAGCTAAAACTAAACCAGTTATTTCTGACTGCTCCATGGCTAATGAGCAATCTGGACACTTCGGTCAGGTAACTGTGCTCCCTCCCAGCACAGGGGAGTTGAAGCATTCAGCCCCAGAACTAGCACCAGCTAACCCCAGTGACGTGCACTGCGCCGCCCTTAGACTCCACACAGATGACGTAAAATGATATATAACTGGATTTAAGAGGAGGGGTAAGGACTACCTACTGTCAAGGCTTGGACTGCCTCCCATTCCTGTGGCGACTGGATTTTGTGAGCCAGGAGTCTCACAGCTATCTGTGGCCTGAAACAAAGCGGATCCCCATTACAAACAAAGCAGGTGAAGTGAACACGTTGAAGGATTTCAGACTTTCACACATTCTGCTGTTTAAATGAGATATCTTTCGCATAATTAAAAGGAAATGCCATTTAGTACTCTTTAGCTTTCCATCAGTGCACAAAGGCTAACGAGAAATGTTCAGAGCATCTGTGTAAGCCTGGGTGTTTGCACATAGGAAAGAAAGCGAGGGCTGGTAGCCTGAGCCAGCAATTCCAGACTCCTCCTTAGGAGGAGCCGAACAACTCCCAGTACAGTACCCAGCCCAGGAAATCATTTCTCTTGCACTAGTTTCCTTTTTCCAGAAGAAAACACTTCTTCCTTAGCTCACAGCAATGCTGTGACCCAGGAGGTTTCCTCAGTTAGGCCTTGTAAAGATTTTAAAAACGTGAAGCCACATCCAGATGCTAAGAGTTATAACCCCATTTTACAGAGCGACTTTGGTTAGATGAGAACCCTGCAGCCGGAGAAGCTGACATTAGAGACAGACTCAGAATTCCCGTTTTCCTAGTGCTCGGTCTGTGTATAAGTCATGCTGCCTTTCGCAGAAGAGAAACCACACTTCACAGCCTTTTGCTTCTTTTGTAGCCACGTCTTCCTTGCGATATCAGTATATATATAACAGAAAACATGAAAGTTTGATGATCAAATGATACATTTTAAACTGTGACTGTTAATTTATTAAGTGTAGAGCAGTCTGGGACACCCACCCTTCAAGTTCTTTGTTGATCTGGTCACAGAATCCAATGATGTATTCCCAGTCTTCTTGCCTGTTAGATGGGTTAGTGGCTTTATCTTTGGCAAGGGAAAGAGAACATATTACCAATCAAGCAAAAGAAACAATATAAAAGGTCATGCATTTCCTACAGAAAAGCATTTGACATCCATTGCCAACTATAAAAAAAGGTATGTCTGGTTCAGGGAAAGGGTGTGTCCAAGTTGAGACATCCAAATACCCAGCAAGAATCACAGCTTTCCAAAAAAAACAGGTGCCAAATCTCAAGTGCTTAGAAACATGCTATTTCCATACTCTAAATGAGAGTACAAGATAAAATATTTGAGCTCACACAGTTTCCCTCTCCCTCTTTCTATTTAGCTGTAACATTAAACTCCTTAAAAGCTAAACCCTCACACTTGCTACATAGGAAATTTATTTTTGTATTCCCTGGAAGTTTTGTAGAAGAGCTGGAATATCAGATATTTAATATAAGTCATTTAGCATTAACAGTTGTTTCTAGAGTGCCAGGTGATTTGTTAGATGCCTTAGTATTTCTCCTGGGAATTATGAACTGAAATTTATTAGTACACATTGAGTTGCTCTCTCAAGTAATAAACACCACAGCCTGTACCTGATCAGGAATTCAAATCCTGTACGTTCAAACTGAGAGATCAATGCTTTACTGCCTGGGCTATTTCAGGCTCCTGAAGGATCCTCCCTTGTGTACCAGGACCTCGCTTATTGTACTGATTGCAGAACAGTGAGGCTATCAGCATCTTTTTTTGTTATGAATGCATCTTCTCCATGTATTCTATTTAACTCTGATGGAGCACTGAGTTTACGGTAGACAACATTCCTGCTTTAACCTAATTTTCCAGCCAAGATGACAAACATGATGACTTTTTCTTTCTTGTAAGGGAAGAAACAATGCACTGTAGCTATATATTTCAGGGATGGCATTTAAGAAGCCTTCCTCAATATTTTAATACAATGGAAAGATATACAGAAAAGAAAATGTTGCTTAGCCAGACAGTATAGAGCAGGGGATGAAGGACAGGAAAAAACCAGCACACATCCCTGTACTTTCATCACAGAGGGAAGCACAATGAAATAAACACATGCTACATTACACAGTGTCATTTTTTTATCATCATTAAAACGTACCCTTTTAACTTTCCACAGGCAGATAAAAACAGCTGTCAAACATCTACTCTGAAACCTCACTTTCACACTGCACCTTAGTCCTCCTGCTGTGGCAGTCCTGCAAGGTTTGCTCATATTTTCCTCCTCGTGGAAGGGTAGTCGTAAAGCAATTTTGTAAATTGTTCCATGGATTGCATCTGTGAAATATTCCGCAGAGGTGGATCTCTGCACCCACTGCTAACTTTCATGGCAGCCTGGATAAGCAAAAGGCAGCAGCCAGGGAGAACTAACTGTAGGATCACATCTTGTTGTACTAGCTAAGCTACCAAGCTATTTTTTGAACTCAAGAGATTCGAGGGAGGCTTAGTTTAAAATGCAGCTGCTGCAGAGCCAAGCAACTGTTTAAAACATATGTGGCACTTAAACCTTATTACCACACTCACAACTGCTGAATACCCTGGAAGCACCATGAAACCACGGACTTAGAACAACTGAAAGTCTTTTCATGCAAGTCAAATGGCATCGTGCGTGGTTCGGTGCTCCAAAGCACCTCTGCTGCTCTGCAGGCCTTGACAAAAAAAATACAGTTCTTGGCTGGAGTAAATGAGATTTATTTAATAAGTACAGGAAGAGTACAAACAAGTAAGGATACTCAACCAAATGAACTCTTTGTTGGTTGCACATCCTGAAATTAGGAGAAAGATGTGGTACATATAGGAAAATTTAACCGTTTCCATGTTCCAAGTGTTAATTTTAAAGCTGTTCCAAACATCTCCACAGATTTCTCGGAATGACACTGGATTATTTCAGACTCTCAGATCGAGTTCAGACTCATCTAAGTCTTTGCACCAAAAGCTCTCACAGAAAGATAGTAAATTCTCAGGAGAGAGAGATTGCTGAAGGGAAGCTAGGTTCCACATGAAGAAACTCCCTATTTCTAACATTCATAAAATCTCCATGTGAAACCCTAGTTCGTAAAAGTTAATAAGCTTGATCAGAAGTCCTGCCCTGGCTCTGGAGTTTGATGTGTTTGCATGACACAACACAATGGTGCATATGGATAACTTATTGCCAGCCTCAGTACAGCCACATGAACACAGCATCCCAGGTGAGCTAAATTCCCTTGCTTAACCTTTTCAGGACATCCCTCAAATCTATCAAGGTATAACTCAAAATCCCCTATTTTTACGTAGAATGTGTAAAATGTGGACAGGGAGCTCCTCTGCACTGCCTTCTAAATATGTTTCAACCCTTATATGAACGGATTCCCTCCAGGAAGGAGAGTTTGGTGCTCTGGAATATCAAACCCTTGGCTCTCAGTTGAAACTGCCAACAAAGGCCCATTTGGTACTGGTTATAAAGTTTGCTTTCAGAGACACTTGTCCACCAGGTCCCATTCTGAAAATCCCATTTCACATCGGCAACCAAGTGAATCTGAAGTAGCAACCTGGGAACAAAAATCTCAGCACTACCCCAGTCCTGCCACCACGTCTGCCTTAGCTTTTAGACACAGCTACGCTTAGGATGTATAAAGTTGCTTCATACCTGACCTAAACATCAGAGCCATTCAGCCCTCAGCTGCTCTGCTAGACCCTGAAATGCTAATGAGTCAACATTCAGATGCATCATTAGATATGAAACAAAGGTGCTTATTTTCTCTATAGAGAAACGACATTGGAATGCAGAGAACCACAGAGCATTAATTGACTGGTAATGAATGCTCATATTTTCTCTACTGAAATGAGACAAAAGCCATCCCAACAAAGAGTTTCACCACGTCAGGCTTAGCATATGAATTGGGAATCCCCAGCCCAAGCATGAGTCTAACAGTCGGATTCTGTTTGTATCCCCCGGAGGAAAAGGAGAATGCTGACCCATGACAATACAAGGGAGAAAGAAATGAAGACAATCATCATCTTTTACCCGTCTGCATCTCTTACACAGCTGGATGTTGCCTAAGCCTGACACGAGTGGGATACAATAAGCTTCCTTTCGGATGCAATAGAAAAGGCAGTGCTAAAGTCAAAGGATCCAGCTGTGTTTGTACAACTGACATTATTTTCTACCCTCCTCTTCTGTTTCAGCTAAGTGCAGCAGAGCCTGCCAGCAAGGAGAGAATAGAAAGGATCGCCTTCCCTCACCCCAGCTGCCTGAAATGAGGCAGAAGACATGAAGATGCTAGATCATCACTGGCTGAAGTGCAGACCTTGCTGCAGTATTAGGACACGAGGATGATGTTACTTCATGGGTCTATGACTCCACCTGATGACAGAGCCAGGGCAGCCTGGAAGGCTGCGTACCACTGGTACAGAAAAAGAATCATTGGCAATAAGAAATTTTCCATCTTCCCGTGACTGGGAAGTTGGCTGTGCTGCTGAGCAGTTCTGGCCCTTCCCTTTGAGTAAGGGCACAGCAGGTGCACACCCTCAAGGTTAGCATTAAACACAGCCCGGCTTTGTGATGGATACAAGAAAAAAAACCACTCGGGAGGCCTGGTGAAAGCACTCAGATGCACCAGCCTTTGCACCCTGCCGCCCTGGTCTGCATGACTCCTCCGGTAATTTACGTACCTTAATGCTCCGTGCTCCCCTACCATGGGAGGAGCGATATAATCACACCAGCACAAATCACTGTAGCAGTGACCTGGCATAAATGCATCCTCTTAAATGAGAGCGCAACACTCAAGCCATGAAAAATGCGTACACCACTGCAATCAGGCTCGCTGCAATGTTTCTTACAGTGAGTAAGGCCTTTGCAACGCTACCCTTTAGTGTATGTTCTCCAGCGCAGAATATCCTACTGCTTGGCCAAGGAGACATAACTTCTCTCTTAACTTCCACAATTGAAAAATAAACCCCCCAAAACAAACAGTCAGGAAGCTTTCCAGGCTATACAACTTAAAATATCCTTCCTACTAGAGATATTTTCACACACAAACTGAACTTGGTGAGTCAGTTCTCCTCAGAGAAAGATGAAAAGGAAGGGATGTGGGTGTTTGTTCATGTGTCTCACTGGCTACAATAAAAGATATTGACAAACTGTGGGAGTTCAGAGGAGGAGCAAAAATGGTAAGAGGAACAGAAGGGATTGATCTAAAATGAGAAGAGCGAGCTGGAAACATCATTTAGCCAGTAACTCCTATACCAGATGATCGTACCACATATGTGCCTGAATTTTATATAAAAATACCAAGAAAGGTATGGAAGGATAATTCCAAAAGGGTAAAAGGTTTTATACTCTGAGGTATTTAGGGTAATGACCATCTCCAGCTCTTTGCCTAGCGCCTGACTACTCAGGAACTTCGCTCCCTGCTGTAATCAAATAACTATTAAAAAAAAGATGAAAATCTAGGAAACGAGCTGGCGATGCGCAGGATAGCCTCCCAGGGATGGCAGCAGCAGCTCCTGTGCGTGGAATATATGAAAACCAATTCCTGGTACGACTGATTCATTCAAGAATCACCCCCGATCCACCAGCAGCGGGTCGGGATCCCTGCGGTGCCGGGCTCTGCACAGCCCACAGCCCAGGGCTGGGGATGAACAAGCCATGTGGGTTGTTTTTTTTTTTTTTCCCGTCCATCTCTGACATTTCAGATTGTGTGCTAAAAAATAACGCGACGAAGAATTTTTAGGCGTTCCAGCCTGGATGGAAGGGCCATCCATAACTCCTGCAGCTGGAACTGCAGCTCTGCAGAATCCGCCTGCTCGGAAAGCACGGTTGTGTAACGCGTTCATGCCATTTATTTGGGGAGTCCCTACAGTTCGGAGTCTCACCGGCTGCCCCCCGGCTGCCCGACAGCCGGGCGAGGGAAGAGGCGGCAGCAGGGCCGGCCGCTCGCCC
>JAVJGI010000001.1:119686663-119735517 GCA_035590275.1 Ibycter americanus | reverse complement strand
CAGCCTCGGCCTTGGCCGCCGCCATCCCCCTGCGAAGCCCCTGGGCCCTGCAGCGGGCACCCTGCGCGCCACCCGCACGCAACCCCGAGCCAGCGGCTCCGCTGGCGCCTCACGAACCAGCCGAGCGCTCCCAACCACGCTGCAACTCGCTCCGGGCTCGCCTTCGCTGGCACGAATGAAAAGCCAAGAACCAGCCGCATGAATATCCAGGCAGCTCTGAGCAACCACAAAGCCCTTGACTACATCTGTGTTTGAGCGTAATGACTAAGAGCAACTGTTAATCAACAACCCAAAGCCTTGCGTGGGCCTTTTCCTCTTGTGTATTAAACAGGTGACAACATCCACAGGCATTTCCCTGACAGAAGCGGAGGCTGGGGAGCTGCAGAGCCAGCAGCTCGCACACCACCCTAGCACGGCTCAGCACCTCTCCTTCTCCAGGTGACACAAGTGACAGTGACCTGCGAGGCACTGACCAAGCAGAGCACAAGCTCCCGCGCCAGCCCGAGCCATGGCTGCTGTGCTGGCACCGGTCACACCCCCATCTTCTCTCTCCTTCAGCACAATGCTCCAGAAATATATCGCTCTCCGTTACTGGCTCCTTACAACCTAACAGTCTGTACCACAGGGACACTTGAGCAGTTCAATAAAAAGCTTAGAAAAAAGCAAGAGAAGAAATACTGAATGAAGTGCCACCCTCCCGTTCACCTGGCAGATCCACGCTCTTCAATCCTGGAGGCGACACCATCGTTCCTTCCCCGCCTCCCCACTGTTCATAATGGCACACGTACCAAGTGACACGGCGCTCTGCTGGCTTACCTTGAAAGAAGAATGAATTCTGCCAAGCATGCTGAGATTGAACTACGATGCTAGTCTGAGCACTTTGGACCAAAGCACAGCTTGCAGCTCTTCCCTCCCATATCAATTTAATATCCTATAAATTAGCTCACTCAGTCATATTTTGGTCAGTTAACTGAAATAACAGACAGATGCTCAAGTGAAGAATTCAATGTATATTTATTATTCACAGTTAATTACTATCTACCAAATGCTGCTGCAGAGTTAAAGGATTAAGTACATAGGCCTTTTTTATTTAAACACTGATTTTTTTTTTTTAATATATATACACACACAAGACATATGTCTGCAAGGCTGCATGATATACACCAATTCCAAAATAAGGAAACAATCAAATGGTCCAGGTGTAGAATGCCATAGATTCCTTTTCCAATCACTTTACAAAGAAGGAAGAAAGTGAGTAACAGCTAGCAAGGAGAGGGGGAGAAAGTAATACTCTACAGGATAGCTCTCTCTTTCATCTGCTGGAAAATTAAAGTGTAAGGCAGAGTCCATCTCAGGAATAAAACATTTGTAACACTTAGTACAAAAAAAGGCACCCTCCAACAAAAAATTGCCCATGCTTAGGCAGGGCGGGAGGAGATCTCCGCTGTAGTTTTTGGATTCGTTGGTGGGGTGAAGTGATCCAGCCAAACGGCCATTGAAAGGAAAAATAACACAACTGAAGATTGGCACAGAGAGCAGTGTGAGCTGATTGCTTTCCTTTCCATCCAATTTAATGTCACACTGCTCTGGTGGAGGAGCAAATGGCCACAATAAATGCCATTATGGTGCGGGGTGGGGATTACAGTCATCACACAGCCTGCTGTGAATGGGGAGCGGGGTGGGGGGGAATCTACTTCAACAGTAACACTGACCTGAGGAGGGAGGAGAAACTGGAGAACAGTGATGGCAACCCCACTTTTCAAGAGCAACACGACTGCAAATATTCCCTATCCAGGCCAAAGAGACAGGCTGATTACATGCATCATGTAGAAACATTCACTAATAGCATAAAGTTTTTTTCAAGCACTATTTTTCTTGAGGTTTCTCTGCATTATAAAGTTTTCCATCAAAGGAATGTACATTTAATAGGACATCTCAGGGCTATTATTTCTCAAATTCCCCCCTTAACCCTCCCTCCCCAAAATATTCTTCCTCATTTTCCCTGGTCATAACTTCCCCCTTTCTCTTACTTCTTTTGAGGCTCCTGGTTGCAGCTCCCCACCTCTCACAGCAGCCTAAGCTGCCACCTGAATGCCTTGATTTTATTTTCCTTGGAATAAGGGAAGTTGAACAGTAAGACAAATCTTAAGATTAAAGCTCCATCTCTGTAGATTTTTCTCAAATGTCCATCGATAAAACCAACCCTTCTTTACACCCTTCCCCCAAAAGTATTTATTTACACATAGGCAGAAAAAAAAACCCCTCTGAAAAGCTCTGGACTGTCCTTTTAACTTAAGAAATAATAAAAAAGAAAATAAGGGAAAGGCACTATGGAAAAAATTACAGAATGTGCTCAACCGTACACCTTTAAGAAAAAACAAAAAAGCTGTCAGCACAGCATTAACAGACTTCAATTGTACATTGGAGTTTCTCAAAGCAGCTCTGTGACTCAAAAGAAAAAAAACCAACAGAACAAAAAGCCACACAACTCTTCTCCCTTCCTCTGCTTGCAAGCTGCTGAGCTTCAGAAGAAAGTGCCAAAGGAGAAGAGACAATAAAAATTAGATTAATACCTCATCTTTCCCAGGCAAGAAGAGCTGAATGTTGAAGGCAAAAGCAGAGACTGATGATTTTTGTTTTTTTTTAAAGGCAGGACTGTGGATTTGGTTCTTCTCTCATGTCCCTTCATGTCAAATGAAGACCGTTTGCAGAGAGAGAAAATACCAGCAGAGTTTCTCCCTTTTCCTTTAACTGCATGGGTAGGACTTTATATGGCATTAAAACTTCATGCACTGATGGACAGAGGAGGAGGGGGAAACAAGAAGAGTGAACGAAAGGGGGTAACCCAGGAGCAGCTGAGGAAATTTGTTATTTTCATTTTTTTCTCTTTCTCTCTTTTTTTCTTTTTCTTTTTTTTTTTTTTTTTTCAAAGATAAGTTTTGGTGTGTAAGTTGAACTCTTCCCTGCCTCCCCTCCAACCCTGCCACCCCCCCCAACCCCCCACCCCCGCCACAAGTTCCGTACTGAGTGAAGGAGGATCACCTCACGGTGAAAGATGACTCAGGTTTTATCGCCGTGTGATTTTAGGTCACTGGCTGCAGTTAGGCTCTGTATGTGTATTTACTGTTTCTCTGGTTTCTTTAAATAATCTCTAATATTTATCTCTAGATGTTCCGGTTCACTGGGGTCACATAGTTGCGTGGAAACATGCCCGTCTGTCCGTGGCAGGCTCCCTTCCACCAGTTGGGGTCAGAATTGTCAAGGACTTGGATAAAGTCTCCGCGACGGAAGCCCAGCTCTCCTTCCTCCTGGGGATCAAAGTCAAACAGGGCCTGAACGTATGTTGGTTGCTGAAAGGGGAAAGAAAAAGATACACAACGTGAGAATCATCCACAGCACTCTAGACATCTGCTCCCTCAGGCAGGAGCTTAACTTACACTGGAGTTTAATAACAAACATTTGGGTTGTTCCATTTCCCTGCAAGCCAGCTTCCAACATCTGTAACAAAATGCTAAAATAGGAAAGTACAGTCTATAGAAGACCTTAGGAAAAAAGTCAAGTTTCTGCGAAACAGCTGAAATAAAGATAGCAGATGACTCAGATGTTTTCCTAGTATTTTCCAGTCTTCATGACCTACTGTATATCTGTAGGCTATTGCAATACAGCAGTCTTTTTGCTAATTCATTGTGTTTTCACCACAGACATTATGAATATAACCGATCTACCTAACACTGTGATACACAATGTTCCCTCTAAAACCTGAATGTTGGCATTTTACACATTTTCCTTAGAACTCCTCAATATCAAGAAATTCTGTCACCGAACATTTTGCTTGGTCAGCAAATACTCCCATCCTTATGGAAAAGCTAACAGTTTATTTAAAGTAGATTTGCATTCTTAAAATCGGGAGGCTAGGAAGGTATCTTCATGCTTGTCATTTTCAGTCAGCTGTTCTCTCATCCTCTGTTTCACTGACCCAACAGTGTAGAGCCAGATGTTAATCTGGACAAACTGTGGCAAAGGGTGCCCACAGCCCCTGGAGCGCAGTACGAATTCCACACCTCTTGTCTTCAAGCTAGAACCAGAATGCTGCATATGGAAGCAAAAGGATTTATCCAAAAACGACAAAAGATCCAGTTACATGCAACATAACATTCTGATTGCCCTGGGAAATGGAACAAACAAAGAGCCAGAGATACATACACAAGCTGCTCTGCTGGCGCTTAGCAGTAGTTTTTGGTTTCTCTTAACACTGGCTAGATCCAAACCAGATCCATATGCTACTGCCTGCAACCACCTCTACAGGAAAGACCAGTGCCAAAGCTTCACTGGCTACGGAGGTGTATAGTTCTGGCTACAAATCAGTATAAACAGAACTATCCTTTCTTACTATGTCCTAAAACAGGAGTAAACCTATTTTTAATTCACAGGATTCAGATGACCTTCCTGCAACAGTATCCATAAATATTAAGACAAGTCAAGTGTTCAAGCAACAATAACACTTTGCCAGAACAGGGCGGGGCGGGGGGAGACTAGGGAGTTACCAGGTGGGCTTTGCACAAACATCCAGCTTATCTACCAGTATAACACTGGCTGCAGGATCTAAAGACACACTTCCACACACAAGAAAAATGTCAGTCAGCTTCCTTCCACCCCTCAGCTTCCTTCCACCCCTATTTATTTACTCTAAGATGCAATCCCACTTCAGACTGTGGCTGCAATAGTTCATAAAGTGCACTCTGCGAGGACACTTCTCTTACCTGTGGCACCTGTTCAATGTCCCGGAGAAATATTTGCTGGTTCCTGGAGACAGATGTGGATCTGTGATAATCTACCAGCTCGTTCAAAGAATTGAACTTCACCACCCAGAGGAAATACTTGCCAGCCCCATCTCTAAGCACCTTGAAGTGCTGCACATCATTTCCAAACCTGTGAGGAAAGAATGAAGAACACAAAAAAAGCACATTATTAGTCACTGAGTACTCCTCTTTTGGGACTGCTGGCACAGAGTTTGGAACAAAAATGTCCTTCAGGGACCAGTGCAAACTGTCAGTGACACTGATAATATAGATACTGATTGGCTGCTGTAAAAAAGATGTCCAAAAACCACTTGTTAATTGCATTTTACAGAAATCAGTGATCAGAGAAATGGAATCCAAATACTAAATTTATTTTGAAAAAAATCCTGCAAGATTCACATGTACTTTTCTTATAATAGGACTCCAGTTTAAAACCAGCTTTTCTAACCCCTTTGAATTTGCAGAAGTTTGAGGTCTTTTTGTAAAGGATTTCTGGTGTCACAACACTATCTTGGATGACATGCAATATTTCAGCTATTTTACACTACGTTGCCACATAGCTGGCATCCAGTACATGTACTACTTCATATGTGCATGCAGTCACCTGAGTCGCTGAAGACAGTGCACAGAACACCTAGGACATGTGCCATGGGCTTTGCAGTACAAATACAAGGTCACATTTAAAGTAGCTGCACCATGGTGCCCTCCGCTTCACATTCCCAAATACAAGATTTTGAAGTCAAAAAGTACAAGCTCTTTGGTTTAGCTCTTCACCCACAGCAATTTCACAGCAGTTTAGGTTTGTGCTACTCTTGTTCTGTACTTCTCACAGTCTCAGTCCCTCCCTCACACAGCACCACTCTGTGTGTGATAATGCAAGACAGAAGCACCAGTCCCATTATAGGTAAGTTGCTGGGAAAACACTGCCACAGGGAGGGGGTAGGATTGTCTCTTTTGGCAGGAAGTCTGGTCTTATGCAAAAGACTGTCTTGCAAAACAAAAGGATCTCTCTGGTCCGTAAATAACAAAAAGAAAACCAAAAACCCCCCAAATGCTCAGAAGGTTATGTTGCACATGTAACGCAGCAACTTCAACTCTGTGTTAACAATTCTTTCTGACAAATAATGGCATTCAGCTGAAGCTACTTTTTCAACAACTTTATTCTGAATAAAGAGGAAATTCAAAGAGGTCCATTGGGATTTTCCAGATGAATGGCACTTCGGTATTTTTACTTCAGTCTAAAACACTGAAAACAGAAGACAACTGTTCCCCACTTGGCATGCATAGCTTCTATACATTGGCTGAAAAAGTAGGCACAATCTTGGCTACAAAGCTAACATGAAACGACTCATGAATACTGCCCTATGCTCCTCCTTCCTCAACCTGAGAGCTTCTCACCATTTCAAATCCTGCAGATCACTGTTTAGGAAAAAGACTTCTAAATTAGACAAACGGGGGAAAAAAAAAATCAGCTGAGAAATTACCACGAGATGGCAACACTAAGCTAACAGGCAAGCAGAGCTATGCTATCATAACTCCATGTTTCTTAAAGGAATGCACTTTCTGGAATGAAGCTTCCATTCATATCTAGTATTCCAGCTCAGCTGATTGTATCCAAGACAGAAATACAAACATCTCTAAAATCAACAGCTTTAATCCAGTCTGCTGGTATGACTCAGCGCTACTGTACAGGACGGCAAAAATTTGGTTACAGACCAAAGATGACCAGAAAAGAAACCAAACCCCCAAACGTCAAGACAGATCACCGATAGCCACAGAAAATAGAGCAAACTAGGAATTGTGCATGAATGATCAAAAATTATTGTTAGGATTCTAAAGAAAATCTTGTTCATTTCTGGTAGGAAAGGGAAAGATTACAAAAAGTAAAAAAAGACAGGTAAAATCAACTGCTGAGGACAGAATCCCTCCCAACCCCTGAGGAATGTTAAACTACGCCACATACCCTTTCATGTTTCTAATACCTATACCTTCAAGTGACTTCAGATGGGCAAGATAGGTAGCACGCTATTATGTGGGCCATCGTTAACTAGCAGGAACTCCTGTTGGTTAACAGCCAGTACTTCTAGTACGGTTACTCAAGGATGAGAACTGCTCCTCCTCACTCTGCTGTTACTAGACTGAGTTTCTTTACCAATATGGAACACACTTGTGAGAGATCGAAGAGCCCTCTGTTTTCACAGCTACATGTTCCAGTGCTAGACAACATTAATATCCCCAAAGCATGTGCCAAGCAGACATGATAAACGTATTTGGAAGTGTACTATACAGAGAGAAGACAGAGTAATAATTTGTACTGCAGAAGAGGAATGAAGAAGGATGGGAGAAAATACGTACACACTGGGCACTTCGTGGCTGTAAGGAGGAGAAAGGGGATGCACAAATAAACCAAGAGATAGTGCCTGGAACTACATGAGCCAGAGAGCAACATGCCACCATGTCAGCCCTGTGGGCTCATCACAAATCAGAGCATATATGTTTGATCTATTAGAGAGGGAATAAGTATCACTGGAAGAACAGAAACATGACAGGGCATCTGGAAGATTATTCCTGCTTTTCAGCATTGCCAATCACCTGCCCTTTACTAACTAACCCAAATGAGCAGTAGATGGCCTGATTATCACACGATTGCTTCTGGGCATTACTTACTTGACTGAGAGGGAGAAGTCCCCAGGAGCGCTCTCACTCTCCCTGATAAGGAAGGCACCATCATGTCTCTGTTTGCCTAACATCTCTTCAGCCTTTGCTCGGGGAATCTTTCCAAAAAACCACCTGTGTAGTGAGGAAAAGAAAACAATAGGGAAAAGTTAAGAATGTCAATCCTTTCATGGAAGGACCAGACGGAGATATTCACACAGAGATTAAATGATTGCTAACAGAAATAACTACACTGCACCTCACCGCCACTCCAACGCAGGCTACTGAACCATGCAGCTTTTCACAATATTTCGTCCCAGCAATGAAGCAACCGTGACTCGATAAGTAGGTGCTTGCAATAGCCCTGTTTCATCCAATTCAGCAAAGCAGAGATGTGGTAAGAGTGAAATCCTCAAATTACAGGATTTATTTTCAGAGGTGGAAAAAACCCCATTCAGAATTTATTGCATTATTCACACTGCTTTGCACCTTATTGTATCTGCAGTTTAGCATATAAAACAAGACAATGAGAACCTAATGTACACAATTGCTTCACAGCAAAGTCCTGCTTTGTGAGACTAAGATGACTACCCTGGGAACTGGCTACAACCTTGGACAAAATTAAAAGGTCTACTGTGGTCTGCACTGTTATCTTAGTAATTAGACCTCATAACCTCAACCTAAAGACTAAATGCCTAGCTCAAGCAAGAAACTTGAGTCCCTTCCTCGGTCACTAAGGAATAAAGTCTCACGTCTCTACATGCGAAGTTTTAATTGTTCAAACTGTATGACGCCATCAACTTGGCGACAACAAAGTAGTCCTGCACTACTGGCTGGTCACTATTGAACTTCCCTATGATAAAAGCACCATTTATTTCACTATTAGTACCCAAAGATAATCAGTGAGGAGTAATTACACAGGCTCCTTTATTACTTAGGCCTCCTAAGGAGAAGCCACCCATGCCTAAGCCATGATTTGCAGAGCAGACAATATAGAAAACTAAGTTATTAAGAACTAAGCACAAAACCTTCACTATTTTAGCAGGTAGAAATGTAAAAAAAAAAAAAAAAAAAAAAAGAGTAGTATTTGCAAAATGCAAGGGAAAACACTGGGAGTTCACTCACAGGTTTTTCTTCAGAAACATCACCACTGTAGAAAGAAGATCCTGGCTATAGATTGACCCATCCCACACAAGTGGCAAGTGCATTTTGTAACAAAACCAATTCCTAGTCTATTTTAGATCAGGTGGTAAGACATGACCGCTTCAGCAGAGAGAATGAGTAGTTTCATTCAGCAGCTGGCTGTTCCTGCAGCCCGACTCCAACCTTCCTGACCCCCACCACAGCACTGCAGTCAAAGACGGGTATCGTGTCAGAAAGCTAAGGCAGGTGCCAGGAGTGGAGTTACATGCAGACCAAGTGAGCAAAGTTCCCTCAAGGTCTGTCTCTCTGCTTCACTGCAGAGGAGTGCTGAGCTGGGCATGCCATTTGGTTCTAGGAAAGATGCTGGTAATACTTTTTTCAGTAGCCTGTTGTCTTGCTTTCTCCTACAGTTGGGACCATCTAGCAGCTTTCACATAAGCAGTCACATGAAATAGCTGCATCATGGAAGCCACATCTGAAACTCATGAGAGCAGCACAGAAATCAAAGCCACAAGCTGACCACCTCCATGACAGCAAAGGTGAACACACCTCAGGCAACCAGATAGTCAGTGCTGAGCAACAGCTCCCCGTCACAGGATTCTTACCCACATTTACATCTGCATTTCCAGACTAATCCAAGATTAAAGGCAAACAAGGGCTGAGTGAGTGGTAGGTCACATGGCATGGGAAAAGCAGAACCATCTTCACAACCAAAAAGTACAGCTTTCAGTTCTGAGTAACTGATCACACAGGATAGAATTACTTACCACAGCCTATAAGCACAGATGATTGACCTTAGAGGAGAGCATTTACTAACGGAGCTCCACTCACAGAGTTTACTTTCCATAGTGAAGGTTTTGGTGCAGCAATAAGACAGAAGTTGCAGAATCCTCCCTGAAACAGTTGTTCTTAAGAGAAGTTGAATCTTTCACAAAATCACATCTTCCTCTCTAAGAGCAAGCTATCTCTAGAGATGGAGGAGGACTAATTACTTGATTACCAGACTCTCCAGCTACTGGTAGCTCTCACTAGCAGTCTTCAATATCTGCTCACCACAGGAGGCTACATAAAAACACATCCCTATATTATATCAAGGTTGATGATGTATTTCTACTACATGCAACATATTCAATAAAACAGCTCTAGAATATCCCCCTTGTAAAAGGGGTATTCACTCCATTTAGCTATGCGGCTCCATTATGAAAAGCATTTTGGCACTGAAAATGATACATCTTGTTTTCAAACTTGGTTTCCATGATCACCTATACATGCTTTACTTGCAAGTCTTGCTGTGCACTTTTTATCCCCTGGAATGGAAAGGAAAAGCTCTCTCTCACAACCATCCTATTTCCAGTGATAAAGAACTTCAAGGCATCCAGTACCTTCCTGGTGGTTTAGCATCTGCGCCACTTCTCAACACCCAAGGTGGCAGGGAGGGAGTGCCTACCTGTCTCTCACTGCACTCTGCTGCCTTCAAAATCAACCAAGAGAAATCATTACGTGACACACCTTCAGAATTCAAAGGTAGTATTTTGTTTCCTGTGCTTTTGGCACAATTGTCAAAGATAAGGAAGTCTTGATTTTTGCCTCTACCAAATGTTGCATGCAGCAAGCTTTGTATTATGATTTTAGATATCTTGCCATAGTTCTTGTTTACAAAGTGTTTTCATTCTGTTTAGTTCTCAAATATTCTCAATCAACTTACAAATGACTTGGAAATGAAAGCCTCATCTTAAAAAAAAAAAAAACCAACAAAAAACACCTCACCCATTTCTGTAAAATAGAAAGCAAACTTGAAAGATCTCAACAGAATGTCTATAATCCTTCCTGAAGCCTGAGAAGTATACCCTATTTCCCCCCTAAATTTTACTGAATCACTACAAACTAGAAGTGTATAATTTGATTGATGGAAGTAACATTTCTGAAGTAGCAATATCAAGTTCTTAAAGTTTTCTGCCAGCTGTTTCTAAGGCACTGTAAATAGAAAGACTAAAAATCGTTCAGAATTCTAGAACTCCCTTGCAGTTTTATGACTTTGTTACCACTTAGCCAAAGAAAAAGGAGCTTGAATTCTAAATATAAAAAGATGAAAAGAAAACTCCACAGATGAAAGAAAGTTATTTTGAAGGACTACCCTCTACTTAAGAACACACATTTACAGCATCAAGTGTTGTGTACATATGAATCTTAGCTACAGAATGAATGAAAACATTAACAAATAATCACACATGGAGAATTAGGCCAAAGAAACTGTCCACAACACTCCCACAGCTTCCCTGCTGGAGGGCTGAGCTTGATAACACTTGTCTCCAACTAGCTTTGTAATGTAAGTGAAACTCATCCAGCCAGCACCACAAAACCAAATCCATGCATTACTGCTGATGCTGCACAGCTAGAGGGAGATGCATTGATTGGTACAACACAAAGTTCACATTGCTTTCAGACCATTTCAATAGGCAGTTTGGCAATTCTTCTGGCTTTACTTAGCACAATCGTTTAGCTTGGCTGATTTCCTCCACGTAAGTTACAATACTGCAAAGTGAGACTGCAGCAGTATCTTCAAGAAAAGCAGATTACTAACACAAACACCTTGAGCACTCACACCAGGAGTCTGATCCAGGCTGCTCCATAGACAGCAAATTCCTCCCCTGCCCCCTCAAAGAGAGAAAGGCAGTCCTGCCACCGAACTGCACTGTTGTGCCTTCACAGGAAGCCTCCCTGCCCAGAGTTTCCTGCATCTCTTCTCTGAGTGTCATGCCTATGTCTACTTACATCTTGGCTTTGTTAACTGATGTGGCAATTCAGGTTAACCCTTCAGAACCCAGGTAACTCAGCTGGTGACTGAGGCGTGCCACATGTTCCTTTCAGCTTCATTTGCTATTAGTTACAAAGGAAGCTAAGATTTGCAAAATAGAAGCAAGAAACACTTCATTTAAGACTAGCTGTGGGGTTGGAGGGTTTAGTCTCATGCCCTAGGACAGGATTTAAAGCCATTTTCAGTTGCTTTCTTTCCAAATCTTCTTGAAAAGCCCTCATGCTACCTTCCCACAACACTATTTGATACTCATCTGAGAAAAGGAACATTCTCTTTCTCACTTCTGGTCCGCTGCCTGCAATTTGCTTTTTGTATGACCTGTCTGACTGGAGAGCTCTGCATTACAGCTAAGCAAACATTACGCTACAAAAACTTTTGCATAATTTCCCAGCGTTGTTAATGCACTAGTTAAGACTCCCAGCATTGCTGACACAAGGAGCTAACTCCATCCAGCTGCCATCAGCAGTTTACACATCTTCAGAAAAGGTCAAATCAACTATGCTTAAAAACCACTACCAAATTCACCCACTTGCAGGCTCAGATATTGTTCATTCCCTTTTGATATCAAAAAGCAAAGAACTGACAGCTGTATCTCTCTCAAACAAAATAACCTGCAAAACTGTTATAAGATGCCGTATGATGATTCAAACCAATGAGAGAGAGAAATTGCAATGTGCATTTGTGATCCCCAGTAGAATAGCATGATCAGGGTAAACTAGACACGTTACTACAGCAGACAAGGCTTTAAACAATTTCAGAATTTTGTGTGTTCTTGCTTCACTTCCCACTTGGCTGCACTAAAGCAGTATACCTCCTCTTCTTCTTTGGGCACAGTCCCACAGAAGCTCCCTTCTATTTCAAAAGACCCCTTAGAAAAATAATTCTTGTTTGGATTTAACTGCAGTATCTTCATGATATAATCACAGTCAACAATTATCAGATCAATCATCAGTTTTTTGTAGGCAACTGAAACACTACGGCTTCTTGTAAAAACCCCGATTACACGTTTTGCTGCTCCTTCCTAAACCTTTTCTTGCTTTTGAATCTGTTACCCAGAGCTTGCTGTTTTCTTGTTCAGATGTTCAAGGATCTCAAAGGTTGGTGGAACCAGAATTTAATAGAAGACAGCAGAAATACATGAACTACCAAAAAGAAAATACCCATTCACGAAGTGCTACCATTTTCATATGCTAGATTCTTTAAGAGGAAATGTTCAAAGTAGTTACTCAAATACAGCTCTCTAGAGTTGCAAAACAATGCAACTACACTTTTATAACAACACACACTCTTTGAGGTCAGCCTGTTTTGTGAGGAAGGTTTTGGACCAGACGACTGTTAGAGGTCCTGTCTGACCTAAACAGTTCTGAGATTCTATACTCAGGATTTGACGTAGACATACTAGGAGTTCATCTCCAAATATCCTTAAACATTCTTCTGGTGAGCTGTGAATGCCACGATTTTTACTCTTACCTGCTATGCTAAGTAAAATAGAGAATCATCACAAGAACACAGTCAGTCTTTTTCAGGGGACAGTGGTGGTGACAACTCTTTACCACAGCATTCTGCTGGTTTATGCCTGCCACCGCCAAGATCAGCCTGTCTGACCCTACAACAAAACACCACAGCAACCACCAGAAAAGCTTCCAAAAATACCCTGCTATATAGCTAGCTGTGAAATGAGTTACAGTAAACACACTACAGCCAGAGATATAACTCTATAGTCATCCTTTACCTATCCATACATTTTGGTAGATCTGGCAAGGTATGCTTTGTGAAGTATTCAGCAGAAAACCTTCCTTCTGTTGAGAGGATGTGCAAAAGTAAAATCAAGGGAGCCTATCACCAAAGCTCTACTTACGGGTGTGGTTTCATTTCTATGTAGTTCTTGGGAATGAAGCCGTCTTTTCCATTGAGTTCTGCCTTGTACCAATTCTGATCGCATTCTTCATTCAAAACCTGAAGGAAACAAACAAAAAATAAGCTTACCACATTTCAAGACACCACAAAAAACTGATGAAGGTACTAGCTTATTTTTCCCATTCTTGTTTCAGAGACTGCTCTTGTAAGATGAACCTATTAAAAAAAACAGTGCTCGTCATCCTACTCCACTGCACCTCATGAGCGTTCAGAATGGTTGTGAACAAAAAGCTGAATGAGTAATTTAAAATAGCCAAAGGATTTTAGTGCCAAACCCCCATGCTTTAGGGAGAAAGTCACTGTAAGCCCACAGGTACTTTTAACAAGATAACTAGACTGAGATCTGTGCCAAAGATTAAGTTGTCTGTCATCACCAAAAACTCTGCCCAAAATCTGCAAGCCAAGAAATTCCATATCTTTATCACTTCTAACGATCACTTTTTCCTGAATTCAGCTGACAAACCTGATGCTCTCAGCATAAATGTGATTTCATCCAGCTTTTCTGCATTTGCTCTGGTTGCACACTGGATATGTTAAAGATTCTAGGCAACGTCTACATTATAAACCATTTTACAAGAAAACTCCCTCATGATGTTAGTACAGGCTCAGCTGCAGATCCAACTGACAGCTTCAGCTGGTTTTGCTGATACAAGTTAAAACCAGGTTACATCAGACAGCATAAACAGTGACCTGCCTCTTGAGCATTTTTTATGTTAATAAAGCAAGCTAAATACACACAAACAACAAATGCAGATGAACAAAGTGTCATCCCCCCTTTTTTAAAGTGATACTTTTCTTACTATAACTTTTTTCCAAAATGAATGAAAGATCAGGAGTCACAAGAGAGGAACCACGGTAGCTTTAAAAACACAAATTGATACTTCAAAGCATAGTTGCTCTATAAACTTTGGTGCTTTATCTTTCATTGAAATTCTGTCAACTGGTACACTGCAACAGGCAAGCCTGGTCCGCTAACCGAAAGTAGTCTCCTGAATAAAGTAGCATTATGTTCTGTAAATAAAGCCATGCTATAGTTTGAAACTACCTCTCCTCAAAAAGATTTTAGTTGGCATTGGAGGTAGACATCGCAGAGAACCTGCCCCCCCTTTAGAATTAAGCACCACACCACCACTTTTCCCTGAACACTTCCATTCCTTCTCAGCTTTCTGAGGTTCTTCAAATTGGCGACAATGGCCAACAAAAAGCTGAATCTCAGTTTAAAAAAAAAAAGATACACTTAAAGCCTCAAGTCACAAAAGTCTCACATGATTAGCATTGCCTGAATGCAGGAAGATGAGGAAACGCAAAGAGAGACACAACACATGAACGCAGATCCAGAGATCACATACTACATACACACACAGTTATGGTGAAGATATCCACCAAAAAACCAAGATCTTCACAAGCAATTATTGCAGTTTCTGATTCCCCCTCCCCCCCAATCTCACTACGTTTCTTTTTTGGAAGGGTGAGGAGAGGGAAACAAACAAAAAAAAAATCAAAAGGAAAAGCAGACAAGAATTTGCAAGTACAGGCCTTAAAATTCTTACAGCTGATGGAAGTGCTTCAAACTCTAAAGATCAGTGTTTGCTGCCTTTCAAAAACACGTGACATATCAACACCCTGACCTACATCACTGTTGCCCACTATGTCTAAAAGAGAAAAACCTCAACACCTACCAAAATAAAATCCAGTAAAGCTAAAAAGAGAACAGAATCTGAATTTCCTCAGTGAATTACAGTGCGTAATGTTACCTGGCTATTCCTTAACTCCCAGCTGAAGAGGCTGATGGTAGGATGTACATCCCCCAGGCACCAGCACTTCCACTGGGGAACCTGCACAGTAGCAGGGACACACATACAGAACTTGGGGTGAGCAAAGATATGTACCTTTACGGCCCATTTCAGGATATTTTCAGTTGAAGAGACTTTAATACTTAAAAGATCCTAAGTACTTTTATATGGATAAAAATACTGAAGCTATCTTTTCTGCAGTTACTACTCTGGGTTCCAATTTATTTATTTACAAGCATTGTTTTAGCATGCATTACAGTTCAGGCATTTAGCAAGAATAATCTGACCACAGGTCATGAGCAGTTCAAGTGTGTCTCTGTTACAGGCTCTGAGGTAAAAGCTTGCACATGGAGAGTTGATGCGCATCAGCTGATGTCTGCTGAATTGTCTTTAAGCAAGAAAATGGTGCATATCTTCCACAACCACTGTACTGAGAGACAGACTTCTGTGCAGAAACTGATTTAACTCCAGAATATGAAATACAGGTAGATAACACCCACAGCAGCTCTGGGATACTGAGCAAGGAATATGGAGATTAAAAACAGGTGTGTAAAAAAGCAGATTGCATAGACTAGGCAGACAGAGGGCACAGGTTGAGCCCAGATCTACAACTCAGTCATGCAAAGATTTTGGCATTATTGGCTTGAATGACCAGGAAGTTTGGCTGTTGCATACCTCAGTCACCATCACTAGAGTCATTTACAATACAAGAGAAACACAAACACGACACATTTTGATGTGATTTCTAATGAGCCACATCTTATGCAATAGTGTGCATTCCTTTATCAAGGATAGCACAGCTCAAACCTTTGATAAGATTGTGTACCACAAACTCATTTCATTACCAATGAGCAGTTAAGGGATATAGCAGTCTGTTCTTTTTCCAATTAAAAAAAACCCAGTAAATTGTAGCTTCATATGAAGGACACTACCACATATTTGTGCTTTTGGCATTAAGTATTAAAAATTATCAGAAATTCTAATGCCCAAACGTAAATGATTTTAATGAGTTTTATCTTGCTCTGAAGATATGCTAATGGATTTGGAGGAGCCAAATCACATAGGGCTTGGGGTACTCATTAATGCTCGGCTTGAAGCCAAATGCCAGTGAGGGAGCATTGCTGAGGCATGCATTAAGCTTTGTGCCTGGGAAAAAAAAACCCAACAGCTCGATAAAAGGCACAGTAAGGTGAACTGCCTACACATATGCATGTACAACCTGTTCAGGGGACTTCTGCTGTAATAATGAATCCTCCACAGCTCCCCCCTTCCTTGGAGCGAACAAAGCCACTGACTTTTTCCTGCTTCACACCCAGACTGAGGTATCTCCATAGCCGGTTGTCCTTTCTAGGATCATTCTAACTAGCTGTCACAGCTCCGTTCACACCCTGGCAGACAGCCAAACTATCCATGGCCTATATTATATACCAGGGAGCTTATACACACACAGTCACCCTGTAAACACCTTTGTTTTCCCCTTTCTGGGTCTTTCAGTGTGCACTCTTCCAGAGGTGATGGAATGTACTGTTTTCTTTACAAAGCTCCATGACCACATACCATTTCAAGAGAAGTCACCTCCACAACACCGCTATCTGCAAAATCATTTTTTCTGACAGTGTCTCAAGACACCACTGTAGCAGTTCCCAACGCTTAGTCAAGCAAAAATGACTTGTACTGGAGTACCTTAAATTCAGGACAACTTTGTAGTCATGTGCACAAGGCTGGAATTCTGGTGGCTGCTGTGAAGTTCTGTAGCTATTACCATGTCAGCTGTGGAAGAGTCATGTAAAATTTCAGCTTTCAAAAATAACTTATGCCACTAACATCCATTAGTGAAATACAACTAAAAAGTAAGTCGGGAGCACGCATAAGAACTCTGCACTGGTGTATCTGGCTTAGACATTTACATCTGACACTGCTCTCTCTCTCCTCTTAAAACGTAAAGCCACTGAAATGAAAGAACTGACTTCAAGTAATTAAACCATTTTGCTGCAAAACATTTTAAGAAAAGCATCCAGTAAATCCATCTACCCCATACCTCCAACTGGCCTCCAAGTGATTTTCAGAAAGTAATTATGATTAAAATTTATCATCTGGATACTTAAAAAAAACACTGTTATGCCTCTGAAAAAAATAAAGACTCTTAACTGAACTACGGTAAGATTTTCCCAGACTTACCAAAGCTACAAACTTTAGTCCAAGTACTGCATGTATCACTGGATTTTACTTTGAAAATTTTCCCAAGTACAAATAAATACAGATAAATTAATCAAGCAAACTGAAACTTAAAGATTCACTGCTCCAAACTGAGACAGCCTTTGGAGTCTGCAACAAAATAATTCTAAAAAGCACAAACACTTATTTTATCTCTACAACTGTTAAAAATCGCTGCTCTTTGTATAGGTCAAAACGTAAAGCATTCCTCTGCAGCCAACCCCCTTGTCTGCTATAGATCTAATCAAGTCTATGCCAGAGCGACTCTTCCTTTCACACTGGGGCATCTGGGCCTGAGAGGAGGAAGAAGGAAGGATATTTTTAGCCACTACATTTGAACACATACTGCCATGTGATGTCCCCGGTCTGTAGTCAGCCCTGTTTCGCAGTAATAGTGGCTCAACTGCTGCCTGTCTGTTTCTTAGTTTGATAATAGATCTCTTATCAACAAAAGCCCATCTGTTCCCATGGAAATGGAGAAGAGGCACTGCCGAAGAGCTGCACAAAGCAGTTCCCAAGTTTTAGCTAGAACAGTTCACGCATAGCAGGCGTCCTCAGCAATTTTCAACTCCATACCTAAACGAGTATTTCTAAGCACAGCTTTTCCACCCTTGTGAATTGCTGCACACCAGTCTTGATCCTCTCAAAACAAAACAACTTTGAGGAACACGCAGGCATTAAACTGGAACATAACAAGCAGGACTGGCATCTCAACTCTCAAGCTGACTCCCACATGCAAACATGGAACTAAACATAAGGCCTCAAACATACGTGCTTGCAAAGTTAGCCAAATCCATCAGAATGCTTGGGTTTTGGAAAGACAAAACCCAAAAAACTTGTTCAGGGAGGGCTGAGTTTTGGCTGAACCTCTTCCTTTCCCTGAACTGTAAGGTTTCAGGATTCTTGCTGTGCTGAGTAACACAACTGCTCAAGTACAACCTATTAGCTGCGAATATGGTTTTTCTCCTCCACAAAGTTGCAGTAACACTGCCACAAAGAAAATAATGAAACGTTCCCAAAGTCTCAGGAATCCAAGGAAAGCGCTCACAACACTCAAACTTGGGCAGGAATTAAAATTTTAAAAAGTGAACAAATGATTAAAAGGCAGCAATTCTGCAACTGGATTTTTAAGCCTGGAAATTACTTGTGCCAGGGTGGAACGGTGGTTGGGAGGACAATTCTCACCTTCCCCAGTGGTGCTTTAACACAGCTTTTTATTTCAGAGAAAAATAGCTCCCTTTCCGCTCCAAGAAGAGAGGTACACACTAGCTACAAAACCAGCAAGCACCCACTGCTTCAAGGGAAGCTACACCTGGATTCAACAAAGCAAGTTCAACACAGTCCATTATATAGCATTTTTCTTCACCACAAACTTGCTGCAAATGGCACCACAGGATATTCAAAGTCACCTCTTCAGGGTTTTGCAGAAGACACCCCAAGACATGGCCTGGTAACCTGCAGCTTCCTGCCTCATCCTCATGTTGCACAAAATCCCCTGAACAAATGAATCCTCCTCACTCTGGCTGCCTAACACCATCAACAAGGTGGCTCTGCAGTGGAAATGGCATCTTATGGAAACCTAGGGTAATCTGCACATCAAAATGGCACTGTAATTCACGTCAAGTCAAATTAGAATTTTTCTGTTCTTGGTTTACTTGTCATGACACACAGTACAGTTCATTTTAACTTTACACATTCAATACAAAGAGATATATTAGACAATCAAGGTGACTAGGTCAAGAACACAACTGCTAAAATACTTTATTTTTCAGATCAAAACCTAAAGCACCATGTCTGGACATGCTTTAGGATTGTGAATGCTTGCTCTCTAGGTGGATACAAAAAGCTGTGAAAAGGCTTAACAACCACTGAGCAAGTGTTAGTGGAAACAGCCACAGAAACATTACTTCTTAAACTGTACTCAACTCCCAAGTATTACAATGTAACATCTAAATAATGCATGTAGATTTTAATAGAACGCAATAATGTGTTACGGATACAGGTTTTCATTCTCACCCTCACCCCAATCCTCGTTATCACTGTAGAAACACTTCTTCCACCCTTATCCTTTTAAAGGCACAAAAAGAGCACAAATATGAAGTACCAGGGCCTTTCTTCCCCACTCCTCAAACGGTGCTTTTGTCAGAAGCCTTATCTGAAGTGATGACTGCTACTTCAACATGGCACACACACACTGACTTTTCACATTGAGAGCGTTTACCCCACCAGGCCAAGCAGCTGGAAGTAGGAATCAAGGAGAATAAAGTTTGAAGCTTTCCAAATCAAAAAGCTAGTACCTGGGTTACATAGCGCCACCTTTAGACATATTTTCTTCTTAAAGAAACTAAGTTATTTCCATTCATCTTGATGGAACTTGGAAATTAGTCCGAAGTAAAATACAAGACAAAGTTGAGAGACAACAAACCAAAAATGACAATGAAAGTGGTGGGACGCAGCTGCTCTAGGATCTAAGCTTCTCCTTCCAAACTGTAAATAATATTGTGTTCCAAGTCTATTGCACAAATCTACTCGTTACTGGAGGTTCATTCCATATAAATGTGTATAGGTAAATCCAGTATTCCCCAACCTTCAGAAAGGGTTGATGGGGAGAAGTAGTTGGGTAAGATTACAGGGAACAATGTTACTTTTAACTACATGAGATAAAGGCAAGTTGCAATTACAATTCCATGCAATATTTTACCATGCAAAACTCCACA
This sequence comes from Ibycter americanus, assembly GCA_035590275.1. Lineage (NCBI taxonomy): Eukaryota > Metazoa > Chordata > Aves > Falconiformes > Falconidae > Ibycter > Ibycter americanus. The sequence goes on along the minus strand of JAVJGI010000001.1, from coordinate 119,715,464 downwards.
TACAAAGGGATACAGTGGTCAAGAAATCCACAGTTGCACTGGCTGGCAAGTAAAGTAAAGTAAAGTATGATGTAACAAAGTAAAGTCCAAAGAAAGGAATGTAGCTAGGAATTAGCATTCAAGCTTTCACTTCAAAACCACCTCTTTTTTTTTTTTTCTCTTTGTAACACAAAGATACTTGAGGCAACTTTAAGTTAGCTGAGGTACAGTCAAGCCTAGCCACAAGGACAGAACTCAGCACAGACTCTTACCCTGCCTCTCAGGCCTTGCAAGTCTTGTACTACTACTTCCCCTCTGGCAAAAGCCTTCAATTATGAAGACTTATTTAAGATAATAGGAGAAAGTGAGCAAAGTAAAGAAACAACAAACTAGACAACAATTCTCTTTCTTTATGCCTCAACATTTTTTGGTTTACGTGACACAAAGATGGGAGGAAAACCCCCTAGTATTTTAAAGTATATCGTAGTGACCTCCAAAATGTGTAATGGAGACCCTGGAAGGAGTCAATAAAGCGCAAGGAACTTTGCCACAGGTCTCGTCTTCAGTGAAGTTTCCTTCTGTGTAGGAAGTTTACAAAAGCACAAACCACAGAGGTAAAACGATAACAAATTCACCAGTTCTGCCTGCATTGCTTGTGAAGGATAGCAAGACGTCAGCTTCAGCAATTACAGAATTCTCTTGAAATTAGCCTTTCCACTATTATCGCTTCTATAAAGGTTAAGCTACAGATACCACAAATTGCATATTTTCAAGAAGAATGTTGATGCAAAATCTCCATTATAGAAAGTAGCCTGCAGTAAAAATCAGCGTTGGTGATTTTACAACCCAAACAAAAATAGCTTTACAGAGCCAGAAGTAGCTACAGCTAGTGTTCTAATTAGGCTTCCCCTCATCTAAAAGACTCCCAAGTGTTCCAGTAACAGCAGTGACTCTCAGAAGTGAGATTCATTTTATGTTCAGCAACTTTTATGGTGCTTAACTGTACGCTAATTCTGATGAACTTCGTACCATAAGGATGACTGTTCAACATTTGGATGCTGCAATGAATGCACTGTCTCATTTCAGTGCTTGATCAAAATGGAGTGCAAAAAAAGTAAAAAGATTGTTATCAAGCATAAGCTCCACAGCCTGGCTTGCACATGTAGAGAGCAGAATGCTATGGGATTCACAAGAACAGTTTCTTAAAAAGAGGAAGGGGAGTGTTGTTTTTCCCTAACAGACCAAGGGTTAGTTTACAGTGACTAAAGACCAGGACCAGCCGCGTTTTATAACTAGCTGTAGTGCTCAGGATGTTATCACGGAAACAGAAGACAAAACATCCTTCCTTAATCTCAAACCCAATTCACATCGAATTTGGAAGCATTGAAGAGCACAGCATTTTGTCAGTTTTCTGTTGTGCAGTGTGGATTAGTTTGCTCAGGTACTAGTGGGATGGTCATCTGCTTGCAAATGAGTGTCTTTCCTTGTTGAGTTTTTATTTAAAAAGTAAACAGATTAGTGCTGTTTAATTTAGGTTTAAGCAGGGTCCCAAAAGAACTGTAAGTGAAACACACAAACTGAAGAACATGTCAAGCAAGCTCTGAAGCCTAGAGAGCTCTGTGCCATCCTTCCCTCTTTTTTTTATTGAGGAAAGAAAACAGCCTTGAATTTGGAGCAAAAACCTGCTCTATTTGGGAAAGGTTCACAATCCAAAACCACACCCCAGAATAACCCAAATGCATATATGCACATCTGTACATAAAGAACAAGGTATACATTGCCTTAAGCATCTAAATAAACCCTCAATTTTGAGAAGAAAAAATTTGAAAGAACAACTTTTACCTAGAGGTCAGAGTAAGGTCTCCTGATTTCTATTCCTGTATCTGCTGCTAACACAAATGCTATATATTCCAGGCCATCTGAAAAGAGGGGCTCTTTCTGGCTATCCCTTCAAGATCAGCAACATGGATAGCAAGCATAAAACACATCTGTTATCATATGCTCTAGACTATTTATCCAAGCACAACCAACTACAACTTTTCAGGCCCTTAATGAAATTGTTAGGCTTTTGTGAGAGTTCTTGGCACAAGCTCTGAGGGATGAAGGTTGAAAGTCACTCCACCAGAAAATAATTAAAAAAAAAAAATCAAGCATTCCAATGAGAGTGTTTCAGAGTTGCTTTCAAGCTTAACAGAGAAACACTGCAGAAACACCAGCAGTGGCCTTGTGGCAGTTTGCAAGCATATCAAAATCACACATTTCTCACTCAACTTCTCTCATCATGCTGCCTCTGTTGTAAACCATTACTTGATGGTGCGTACCAAACAGAAAAACTGAAAAAGGTAATGAAGAACAAGCAATCATAACGTGTGCCTGTCATTCCAGCTGTGGTTGCCCTTTCAGAGCTTTACAATACAAATGAAGCCGGTCACATACAGTGAAAGTGAAAAATACCCTGGGGAAATACACATGCATGACAGTCCATAAATCAGGCTAGATTGATAGCTTGTGAAATCCATTCTTAATCTGCTTTGCTTAACAATTGTACTTGAATACCCTATAGTTCCTATTTCTATTTGCATATGCCCTATTTTGTCCTCATATCTCTTACTAAAATGTGCTGCCAGAGAATGTATTTCTCACCATCTCTGAGGAAGCAGATACACCTGCCTCACAGAGAGAGGGACAAGTCCTCTGTGACTATACCACAGAGTTAGCTCCAGAAGGCAGAGATCTTTGCTAGTTGTCCCACACGCTGCCTTTAAACACACTACAGCAGTCAACACTACTAAAACATTCACTAGAGGACAAAGAAAGGCTTGCACTTCACTGAAGAACAGGATATTGCAACTGTTACAGCCAGCTCTTTAACCATCTCAGGCTTGGTATCCCAAACCTCTACAGATACAAAATCCCCAGAACTCCTCTATCAAGGATGAAAGATAAGAAATGCCAAATTTAAGACAGTCGTGCTTTCTATTCCCAATGGAGGATGTGCGCCATTCTCTCTGCTGTACTTCACTGCCCGAGAAACCACCATGTCCAATGCTCCACTCCTGTATTTTCATTATTACTGTTCTTCCTAGCACACAAACTCAAGTAATTTACTTATCACTTTTAACCAGATAAGAACAGTTATTTGTGGAGTGACATTGACCAACTGCTCCACATAAGAGCCATTACATGGAGCAAAAGCTATTACAACCATTGTAACGCTTGTACACAACAGAATTGCTATGTCGTACGTAAGTAACAGCAGGTTAAAGTCTAAAAGAATGTGTTAAAGATGACAAACCGAACAGCTGTGCAATGCAAACCTTCAAAGAAGGTGACTGTAGCTACTGAAGCTGAACATTGCTCAGTTCACTTGGCATTCTGCAAAAATACTGCACCACATAAGGTAACTACCCCAGTGCTAGAAAAGCTGGGCAGTAGGAAACGTAATTACTAGTGGAACAACCTGGACTTAAACTTTGATCAGAAATTTAGAGTATGTGACCAGAGGGCAGTTTTATAATAGTCTTGTGGACTTCAAACTACAGTGCTCCATAGCCAAGGCCTTGCATGCACTGAGTGGAAGAATTTCTTTGCATGTTGTATAGGTATTACAGCCCTGTCTATACATCTCATTATGAGTTTTGCTTGCCTTCAAGACTGTGACACCACATTGGTATCAGCTGGTTTTCCACTGTAATGTTTGGGGTATTTTCAGAGGAACTGATACCTAGCTAGTTATTCCCCATGCTGTATTGTTGTAGTTGATTATTTCTGCCTCTGTGTATGACAGTACATTAATCCTTGTTCTATAACACATTTCTTCAAACCACCAAGATGGGTTTATGCATGCTGAAGACACAATTTAAAACTAACTCAACTAATAATCACCACAAGTATTATAAGCATGCTCTATTTCATCACTCAGTTCGTTAATGCAATATTATCACACCTGAAATTATATTGTGGAAGACACCCAAGAGCCTTCAAATGCAACAGCAAACCACTGCTACCTAAGCTTTGATTACGTCTTTCTATCTATCTTCACAATCCCTCCTATAGTAGGTTTCACTTAGATGAGTTCTTCCTAGTTGCTTATAAAGCAGGCTGCCAATGTTAGTGGACTACTAGGCTTGATACCCCAGGATGCACTGGCAAGTTTAAGTGACTAACAACATGTCTAAAGACATTATGAAAACTGTAGTCTTGATGCACTTTGAAAACCCGGAAAAACTTACAGAAAAAATGCACATGCCTTGCACTGACAACCAGATTATCTGGCAAGAAGCAAGACAGATACTAACGTTAACTGGCTGCTACAAAGCAAGCCAGAAGGAAAAAATTTAAAGGTTGCTCAAAACCACTACCAAAACTCAACTACATTTCAGTGGGAGATACAATTAGAAACACTATCTGCTACAATTTAAAGCAGACTAAGAAAAGATACAATCTGTAAAGGCCTTAAAATTTTCAAAACTGTTCAAAAGACAGACTTTCATTTTTTGCTTTTAAAGGAAGTAAGTTAACTTGATCTGCAGCTGCTCTATCTCATTTTTCCAGAGAAAAAGCTATCGCAACTACACCAGCAACAGGTGTAAAGATGCTTCTGAAGATCAAGACAAGTGGCAGATTGCGGCTGGGTATTAGCAACATTACCAGGAGGGGGGCCGGGGGAAAGACTTTCAGTGCAATTGACATCTATTTACAAAATACATAATCTTAAAATTATTCTTTTCTTTAAACGTGTGGCTTTAAGCTGTTATATTACAGTATTTAGTATGCATTCGTTTTACAGTGCAGACAAGTTAACAAAGCAACAAAAAACCTTAACTTTGCTTCATCTGGTTTTAAAATTTAAAGGCTTCAGGATTCTACTAGCATAGATTCTTGCATTTAATATCATTTGCTTAATATTTAATAGCATTGTAAATTTTACAGAATGTGAAAGAGTCTTACTCAGCTCTGACAGAAAAATATCAGGAATAACACTGGCAACTAATTATCTATAGAACAAAGTTCCCTATGTTAATTACACCTGATAGGCCATATTAAAAATACATATATTTGAAAAGCTATTTGCCACACTTTAGTTATTCTGGTATTACTGAATTTTTGTACTTTTAAAGTCTCTTATCAACGGCCCTCAGAAAACACAGCCGTTAAGTTATGCCTTGAGAGGTGGAACACTTACTCAACTAAACACAGAGCTATAAGCCAAAATCCAGATGACTTAAGCCTGCGTCCCGGAATGAGGATGTTTGCAGGTATCTCTCCAAACAGCCAGCAATGAAATTGTTAATACTGATCTTGTACACATCTTGACCTCAGAATTAACAATCCTACTTATTAATTCATACTTCTGAGCATGAATTTCTACCCAGCTACAAGCTCAGTTTGTATCAGTTTGTAGTGACCAGTTATTTGGCAGCAGTACAGTTTGAGGTGGTTGATGCAGTCGCTGCTGTGCGGCTGCACCCTCCCACATGCACTCCCCGCAATGGTAACAGGCTCTTGTGCAGTCCAACAAATTGGGGAACTAATCTGCAAAACAGTTTAGAGAGGTGGTGTATTTTTCACCTGTCTCAGTTGACTGCTTGGCTACACAGCTGTACAACTCGAACCGAAGCAAGTGACTGAGGAGACGGGAAAGGAAAGGAATAGGGCAGGACTGCTCCAACAGGCACTGCCATGAAGGAAACACCCTTCGTTCCAGTTTCAAAAGACACAAAAAACGCCTGCTCTACAATTCTTGCAAACAAAAAACCCCAAAACTTACCTATGCAAGAATTAATAGTTCCACTTGTTTAAAGTTTTACCTAAGCAGGGTTAAACAAAGCAGACCATGGGAAGAGGTAGACAAGAGTTCAAGAAGGAGCACGTGAGTAGTCCTGCAATGGGGCAGCAAAAACCCAAGCCTCCACTGCGAGTGGGAGGAAGGGAAATGGGGAAGCAGGAACGAGGGACTCCACTAAGGCTTACAGAGGTATTTGTGTCTTCTGATGACAGGCTTATTTGGGCAAGTGTTAAGACAGCTTGCTTTTTTTCCCCCAAGCTGGAGACAAACTGAAGCTAGGAGCTTTAATGGATAAGATGGAAAGAAAAGTTAACTTCAGCTCAACCAGCCAGGTTAAGCTAAGCCTCATACTGATCTTGGCAAGAGACATCTAAAGATTTCTGCAGCATAGGCAGAAAAAACACAGACTTTATGTATGAAACAGCTATCAAGTTCAGGGATGCTTATAAGAAATACTGGTGGGCTGATCAAGTCTCTTTCTGCCCTGTACTTTCAACAATGACAGCTGTTGGTCCTTCTGACAAGTTTAATTCTTTACGGGTTACATCACTGACATGCACAGCAGAAGTCATCCCTTCCATCCAACTACACATTGTGAAACTGCACACAAGAAAGAGCAGGGCTTTATGACTAGATGTTTAAAAATTACGTGTTAATACCAGGGCACAAAACTCAAACCTTTTAGACGCAGGATGTCAAGCAAGTGTTAACTGCAATATCCCTTCTGCAACAACAGAAGAATCAGTACTTACTATGATCAATATTTACTCATTTCTTGCATACCTAAGACAAACACGTACTTTTCTGTCAGTCCCTAGAGCATACTCTGCAATTTGCATTTGAAAGTACTGAAGAAGGAAAAGCCCATGTTCCACTACCTTGCGACAGCCGCCCCAAATGTCATCACTGTTCAGTTCAGACCCCAGCTGCAAAGGCTGATCACTTTGGCCAATGAAGCTGCAGCCTGCCATTTCCTGTTAGCACCAGAAAGGTTTTATAGCCTCAGCAATCTAAGAATAGTATTATCACCATTTATTTGAACTGCATTTTCCCCAACTTCAAAATGCATCATTAACTCCCCACCCAGGCATTTCAATTCCTATCCTACCGAAAAAGTGAATGGTGTTGAAATCTCATTTTGAGATTAAAAATGAAAATTACTTTTAAAAGGTCCACATAGGATTTTCCGAGCAATTGCTGCAAAGCAACATCAGTGCTGTGGACAGGATCTGAGATTCCCTCCTTGAACAACTGTCAGTCCACGCAAAGAAGCTGTATTTCCTATCATTGTTAGGATGGGCAACAGCAATTGCATCTGCATCTTTGGGAAAGCGCAATTTACCTCTGGCCATAAAATGTACCAGGCATACTGATGGAGAACAAAATGATATAAATGCCTGTGGGACAGAAGACATAGATTAAGCAGACTTCACACACCAGCAAAATGGGAAAGACTAACTAGTGGTAAATAGACCAGAAAACAGAACTTAAAACACTGCAGAAAGCCCCTCCACTTTTCTACTATGTTATGAAAAATCAGCCTTGGGTCTCAAGGCTATGTGAATCTTTCAGATGTAAGGCTTACTGCAGTTGCCTTAAACCAACAGATACTACAAATTAAAGACTTGCCTCATCAATGCAAAGCTTCCACAACTCTGCAAGAATTTTATGCAGGAGTCTTATGTTCTTGTTCAGAGACAACCCTTTACTCAGACTGATGGCAATCTATCCTCTGCTTTGTCAGGAATGAAGTTCAGGGTAGGAAAAAGAAAAAGTTTTGCATTTGCTACAGTAAGGGTTCACTGTGCTCACTTGATTTATCCTCCTCTTACAACAGAGAAGATATGACTCATATCAAATGTCAAAGTCTGACAAATGAACCCTCAACATCTTTATTTTTCCTTCAACCCTTTACAGCTCCTCACAGAAGTTATTACTGGGGGAGTGTCACAGCAACAGCCCTTACATCACCATCTATTCCCCCTTCCTCCTCCACTACCCCAAATGGAACAGGCATGCTATCACTAAGCCAGCTCATGTAATTCTTTATTCTTTGCAATTTCCTACCTCTCATTTGAAAAACAAATACATCACTGTTATCTAAAAATATATTAAAACATTGCCAGCAACTCAGTACTCAAAGCAAAACAACCACCACCACCCAGCGTGAATGCACAATAGAAGCAGCATTTTTGGTATGGCAAATTTTTAAGGAGTTATTGAGAACAGCAAGAAAAATAATTCAAGTTACAAAAAGAAAGGGCTGCTCTATAATCACCAAGAGAATGCTGCTTTGCTATCATGAGACTCAGCCAAATGTATAGCCTGAGGGCAGGAATGAAGACTGCAGTCTGACTGCAGCAAAAGCTTTCAGCAGTAATGCCAGCCGCCTTAGGGTATGCTGACCCAACTCCCAGGCCAAAGTTGGTCTCCCCCCAGTGCAGCCAGCACAACTACTTTAAACCAAATCAAAGACAACCTTAACTAAAAAAAACCAAACCAACCAAAAAACAACAACAAACCCCTCTCTGCTCCTGGACCAGTTCACAGTGCAACTCTACAAATGTCTGCATTTACCACAAGTAAGAGTGACACACAAAACAGCATATCCTGTTTGTAAAGCTAAGACATGTCCCCAAGGCAGCGATTCCACACGTGAAGTTTGTGACAGAGCTAAGTTAAGCTTCTTGCAGTACTTTGTCCCCTCCAGCCATTCATGCCGACCTCCACACTCCCCATTCCCACCCCGTGCTGGCCCAAGTCTTTAAGAAGTTAGTCAAGACTGAACAGGGTGAAGAAAATAACCCATAATTTGCAAGGGCTCCATTTTTGCAAACTTGCTCAGTCCCAGTGGAGCCTGGTCACTTACATGACTTTTACATCAACAGAGCACAGGAATTAGCAACTAGAGGAAAAGCTCAAGTGGTCCCTGTACTATAAAACAATGAAGCCTTAATTAAGAGTTACACACTCGATGTACTACAATGCTGCAGTTGGGGCAGCAACTTAAGTGATGTTCCTGCATCACATGATTCTCTCTATGCAACACCAGGTGTAATAATATATACCATTCTACAAAAAGGTCCAATTTAGATGACCTATAAAAATAACAGAACACACACATAAAGAGAAGGAACTTGCTTCCTTCCATCCCAGCTCTGATATACTAACACATCTTTTTCCCTTCCTTTCCAATCTTCTTCCCTGCCCTCCAAATGCAACTTTAGGATGGGAACTGGTAAATATGTCTGATGTTCAAAGATGACCATCCATCAGTGTAGTTCAATAAAATCTCAAATATCCTATGAATCTATTTGAGCAGAAGTTACAATAAAATATAGATCTCTTAAAGAGAGAGAACCATATTTGCTTTTTAACTCCCACAATCAGCAGCTGTAATTTTGCTTTCTTTTCATTTACAGGCCTGAAGCAGCAATAACACTTGTTGCATAATTGGTACCTGAAAGGACCGAGCTTTCTCCACAAGTTTAAGACAAAGACCTCTTGTAATCCTCAAAGTCCACACGACAATGTCTGTGTTAGTGTTCTCAGTAAAATGCATTGGCCCAGTACAGAAAAGGGTCCCTTTCTCCATCACAGACTAGAAAGGTAACCCCTTAAATCAAAGTTGACCTCCCAGTAACAATAGGAAAGTTGTGCTGTAGATACTGAAATACTAGGGAATTTTGTGCTGCAATTCAGCTGTCTCTTCTTCATTTAAAATACACAGCTACATATTTCCCAGCATCTTGCACTCACTGCTGTGTACTTGTAATGAGATCAGGAGACACTCCATTAAGTTTTATATTTTTGTGTGTCAAACACTGGGACAAAACTGTAGAAAATCCCATTTCTTTTCAGAAAAAGGAAAAAAATAATTCTGACCTATCATGAACTAAAAATCTCCAGAAGGTTCTCTTATTTTAGATACCACAAAGCATTAAACTGAAAATGGAATTCTTAATAACCATTACTTATTTGTTGTCAAATGAGTTGATTTATTCATCATTTTAGATAGTCTGTTTAGACAAAAAAAAAATACCCAACCACCACCCAAAAACCCCAACAAAGGGTATTAAGTAGAAAAGTCTTTGAGAGCTTGATTATTTCAGGATGATATAAATATTTAATCTGAAGTCTGCTGAACATGTCTCAACTACCTTTTCACTAAATTTTGTGTGGCTGTTGAGGAAAGGGTTAAACCCAGGACATTTTCAAATCTAGAGACTAAGTGTAATGAGATCAGAATAATAAGATTACCATAATCTGCCTCACACACATAGCTAGGATCAGCCCTAATCTCTTCATTTTGAGACAGATGGCAAAAGCATGAAATCAGAGATAACAGGAGGCCAATTTCCTAGAATAGGCAGTTTTTCAAGGTTCACCATAGCTTTAAGTCAATATTTTTCTAGATTTGTACCTATTTAACCAATTCTAACATAACAGATTGGAAGGAAGAATCAGGCATCTCCAAATCCATACCACATAAACAGTAAGAAAAAAGTAATACTTCAACGTAATTTTAATATGCTGCATAATATTAAAAGACTAAGAGACTAATTTACAGAGACTCCAGCCAATGCCATTCCCAGATGCTTTAACTGGAAACACAGTAACAGCCAATCATTTGAAAAACAAAGATCTCAAAACTGCTCATGACTAGAGACTGCTTATTGATTTTTTACTATAAGGTGGATAAACACTGTTAAGATAGCAATTTGCATCTGCCGCCAGTTTGACACAAAGCAGCTGCAGGAAGGGATAGTTTTAATCTTGGTTTAAAACAGCATATAAAAGAGATGCAGCATGGAATGACCCCGTAACTTTTCTATTCTGCAGGATATGAATATCAGCGGGGGGAGAAGGGAAGCATGAAATAGCCTCAGATTTATAAGATAGCTAAGAGTGATTATGGTGGCCACTATCCAGCTACCTCAGTGGAACCTGGCCAAGGATCAGCAATAGGGAGACTTAAAGAAAAGAAAGAAAAGCATGCTGTAATTTAGCACTAAATAGGATCAGGAAGAATCCTTGAGATTAAGTAACACTGTTAAGGGAAACAGGCAAACAAGAAATCATCTAAGGAATTAAAAGCAGACTGTAAGATAAATGGAAAATTATTTTTCAAGCAGCTAACAGCTCCTAACTTTTTCAAGAAAAAAAGCCCTACCCTGTAGGTCAGCAAAAGCCTCAGGCTCTCTAAATCAAAGTCTGCAACACGAGACCTTTGAGGTTTGATGTGACGTTTAGCAGTATTGTAAGCTAGCTTCGCAAAAAACTGAGGAAGGCAAAAAAAAATCAAAACCAAAAAACAAACAAGCAAAAAAACCCCCCACACCACAAGATCCAATCTCTTACCAAGGAGGTTCACCTGTCAGTTCCAACTAATTACCCTCATAACTCCTAGAGCACTTTAGCAGTTTGAATGCATCTCCTCTTAGCCAATAATTTTACAACATGTCTTAATTTAGCCCACAAAAGCCTGTTCACACTCTCACAGCCCTAATGATGTTGTAACACAGTATATAGACATAGCCACAATTAAGAATTTGGTTGGTATACAGACACAGCTCTTTCTATTGCCTTAACCCTGCTTGTACATATGCATAACTTGCTGCCTCACCTCTTACCTGTGCATTTAAAATGTTAAATTTAACTCTCCTTTGTGGGGAAGACATGCAGAGCTGCAAAAAGCACTTATCACCCATTTCATTTTGGGATGGTTCACTGAGGAAAGCTAGAAGAGGAGACCTGATCACATCAGTTCTGCAGGGCTGGTCAGACAATCTTGTCCCCATAAAAGAAACGGCAAAACCAACGCTAGCATAACTTTAGCCTCCTGGCACGGATGATTTTTCACTATCAGAATCTTCATCCAACTGTGTGTAAACAAACCCTTGCTTAAAACAAAACACCTTCGTAACTGGATTATAAATTCAGCTGTACCTCAGCACTGACTAAAATAAAGAGAAATTAATAAAGCTTATCTTTCCCTGTACAAATCAAGGCAATTTCAGTGCACACCAACTAACAACATTTTGGCTTCGCATGACATAAGAGCTCAGTTTTCCACATTATAAAAAACACCGTTTAAGGCACCTAAAATACTGATTTACCACTAAGGACCTGCAGCTATGTTAATTAAGAGATTTGTCAGCTGCAAAGTGACAGTTTTTATTAGCTTGATTTTGTTTTGTTTTGATTGATACAATTTATTTAATCTGGTTTCACTCACTTATGTCTTGCAACATCTTGAATTGGAGAGGAAACGTACAGGTACTTGGTCTGGCTGATCTTCAGAGAGTGAGAATACTTAAGAGAGACGGGAACTCTTCTTGTTTTCCAGTAACTGCAACGCTCCTCAGACTTCCTCTCTAGTGGGACACGCACACACAAGAGGAAGACACTTGCAAACGGTTTCTGATCAGAACACTGAATATGGTCTGACTCATTCCTGTCACATTTGCATAATGCAAAGCACACTGAGAGACCCTGCAAACCTTTATGAGAGCACAAGCATATGTATCAAACTAAGCAAAGCGAAGGCAGTTTGCACAATCAGCTCTAGAACACTATACCCACTTAAAAACATGTCACAAAATGTCTCCAATCGCATAAACCAGAACCAAACACGAAGAAATGAGATGCAGCTTTACTACACAACATTAAATTAGCACCAGTGATTTTGCTGCCCAGATACCACTGAATGAGGGAGAAAGAAAGGATAATAAAGAGGCCCTTTAATGGAAAAGGATTTTTAGAGGACTTGCTTTTAGAAGCCTGAGATGGCACATTGTCATTTTCTGGCACCCACGTTTCAACGGACAGGCACAGTTCCCAGCAGGTCATCAGCCACACTTTAAAAAACAAAAAACACCAAACAAAAAACACCCAACCTGGTTGGTTTAATAAAAAAACCCACAAAACAAAACAACAACACCACCAAGCAACCAGGATTACGCTGGTATTGCACTAACAACCTGAAGTTCAAAGACTGTTCAAACAGTCCCTTCTTACAGGCTGTTCAAGCCACCACTGGAGGTTGTTATGAGATACAACAGAGCTTTCACCCAGCAACTTTGGTCATTTCCACCTGGTCAGATTCTGCAAAGAGAAGAAGATTTCAAATAACAGATGTACTGAAAGACCCTTGGTTAGTCAAAGGCATCAGGTGCACTCCAAATTCAAACTTCTGGGCTTGCAGGAAGCAAAGTTAAGTTTCAAAACACAGTCAACAAGGCAAAGATGTTAGATTTTCAAAAAATATCCAGAAAAAATGGATTTCAGTGGATTTTGCAGCTAAATAACCTTTGTGAAAATATATTTAATCACAACTCTGCTTCACAGGTTGTTTTAAGGAATGTTTCTAACAATTTTAAAAGCCAGTAAAAACAAATTGCACCAACTGGTTATGCTCAGTTACATTTCTAAATCTACAAAGTGCCCAAAACAGCTTGTTTCAGATATAAACCCTTCATTTCTTTTCCAAGTTTCCTTAGCTCTTTGATGATGAGGGGATACAACTTGTATGTCAATATTCTTAACATTGTATCCTCAGTCATTTTATTAGGAAGACTCTGACAATACACTTATCCACAATCAATCCCAGCTTTTACACAACTGCCAAATACACCAGCCTTTTCTGCACAAAGCTTATTCAGTGCTTTCATAGCGACTCATGCCTTTAACACATGTAAACCTCAATAGGGAAAATGCACCAAACTATAAAAACAGAGAGTAGGGTTGGTGTACTAATGTCTCATGCTGATCTTGAATTCATGATAATTTTAAGGAGAAATGTATGATTGTTTTCAGTCTGCTATGGAATAATGAACTACTATATCCCAGAAATCTTCTAATGACATTTAAGTTTAGCCTATTTTTGGGTCACAACAGGCCTTAGTTAAAAGTGTTGTTTCATTCCAACACTAATCCATTTTTCTTTCTGCTGCAGACTCATCATCACATTATGGCTCAATTTCTGAAGAACCAATAGTATACAGTATGAACCACCCAGAATTCTGTACTCACAAGGTTGGAACAACAAAATTCATAATTACAATGGTCTCAATTTAACCATAAAAAGGCAACAATTTATGGCAAAACAGGAAAGATTAGCCTTTCAAAAAGAAAAGAAAAACACACACCCTGCCAGAGCCTGTAAAAAAAAAAAAGTGCTCCTCAGTACACTGAAAAAAGAACATGCTTTGATAACTAATGATAGAGTGAAGAGTTGGAGAAGGATGTCTGAACCATAAACAAGGAATTAGAAGTTGAAGAATAAGGATCATTCCTTTAAAATTGTTTTAAGGAAAACTATTAGAACTAAATGGCCAACATCTAAGCCCCAAAAGAACCCTATATGGAATGCCATTATGAGTGGCAAAAAGTGGAAAGATACCAATAACCTCCTCTTTTGAAAAAGAAGGAGGAAAGATGACCACCATATAGTAAGGACTACATGCATGCCAGAGAGCTGCCTGATGGTCTGTTAACATATACTCATTCCAGTGTCAAAACAGTGTTCCTAGTCTGACAAACTGGGAAAGTGTAAGGCCCAAGAACTCCAAAGCAAGTTTGATTTGCATTCTACGTCAGAAAACGCCCAAAACCACGGCTGCGGGGGATTACTGAAAGTAAACTTCTGAATTACACACTGTAGGGGAGGGGAAAGTGAGTAGCATATAAAAAAAGGGGGGGAGGCAGTGTCTGTACGTCAAAGCGATGCTTTAGAGAAATTCCCCTTACGTTACGAAGTTCCTCTTTTACTTCAGAGCTAATAAAATAGCATTAGTTCATGGTCAATTCCCTCCATAAAAGAAAAAGAAAACATTTAAATAGAATTTGCTCACACCAAGTTTGAGTGGGAGAACTTTGCATATTTAAGAGACTGAGCCTACAACAGTCATTGTAGCTCACTATCACATGGATCAGGAAAAGAAACACCTGTTCAAAGTTACTCAGGGTTAGCAAGAAAAACAGTATACTAATACAGGAATAATTTTTTAAATTTGAAAAGATGTGCTACCTACAATATCTCAGAGGAACAGAGAAATATAAAACTGATAAATAAGTACAATACATGCTTTTTTCCTTTCCTTTTTCCTTTTTTTCCCCCCAATGTAACATATTATTAGAAACACCAGGAATCTCTACAAGAAAAGTCTATTGCTGCTTTCTTGGCTTACGGGCAAAAATGAAAAATCAAAGAATCTCCTTACATGAATAATGCAGAAATGCAGATACTGAACACCAAAGGCAGTAACTTGCTCCAGAATCCTAAAGTCAAGACAGCTGAGGCACCAAATTCTTCACAGAAAAGATCAGAGATAACTAAAACCATCTCCTAATTAGTGTCTCAAATTAGAAGAAATGTTCCAGGTCAAGAACAAATTAAAACAAGAATAGAACTCGTTATGGCTCCATTGCAATAACCTGGAAGGGATATCATAATGCAGGTCACTGACACCCTAGGGTATATTATTTGACCACAGACTAATTTTAAGCTCCCAAGTACATTATAGTAGCACAATAACTCCATTGTAAGTCTCAGTAAAAGCTAAGGCACTAAAACTCTCCCTTACCCAGAGATTCCAATCAGGAGATCAATGCCTTGGCCACAAAAAACTCCCCCCAGGGCCCTGACAAGGGGTCAATCGTTCCTACACAAAAAAATGCGATTTTTAGACCATGAGTTAGCTGAATGCATTCAAAAGCTTTCCCAAAAGTGGAGTTCTGGGAAGACCTCAATATGTGGAAGCCTTCTCACTAATGTACTCACAAACCAGGATCAGGCCTTATCTAAAGATATTAAATACATATCTTGTACCATGACAGATGCCAGTTGGTCCCAGCTGGTTTGCAGCAATATTGCTAGTATGCAGACATAAAACCTCCCTGGAAATACAGCTATCCAATTAAGTTGACTTTCAAGCAGCTGTTTGGAAGCTGGGCTCTTCTGGCAAAGCTATAAAAGCAAAAAGCAGTCTTCACCTCAGACTTCCATATAATCAGTGGCAAGAGAGAACAAAAAATATAACTCCATATAGAAGATAGATGAATCACTAATTGAGATAAACTAGAATAGCTGCAAGGCCAAGGCTCAAGCTCTTCTAGGTTTTACGTGGGTTGCTTCATTTAAAAAAACAACTCACGCTTTTGGCTACTCATCTCCGCAAATGTACTCATTAACAACACAGGACACCCCCCTCCCCAGCAGCTTAACAGAAGGTTAACACAGAAACCCAGGGGTCAGTGTCCGTAGAGGGAGGCTGTACCACAGGGATCCCAGGAGGGGCTGCACTGTTCAGCAGTTTTGCGACCGAGGGGTGAAGTGGCAGAGTTTGCCAAGACACTTACTAAGTGTATTCAAACCTTAAAATTCATGAGTTGCGCAAATAACTTTTAATACTAAAAGACCAAGTGATAAATGTCAGATTAAATACAACATGCAAAGTAACATGCATGAGGAAAAACACAACCAAAAACCCCAAAGAACTGTAACCACATGAAGCTGTAGGTTTTTAAACAAATTATTACTCCCCAGCAAACATTCTGGAATCATGGGGGTGGTAATCTGAAAACAAATTAGAAAAACATTACCTAATATTCTGTTAAGAAAGAACCAAAACAAGCATTTTGACCTGTAAATCTGTTCTGTGTCAGCCCCTGAATACTTTGAGTACCTACACTCAACCCATCTCAATAAATACTAAAATGAACTAAAATTTGAGAAAGGAACAAGGACAAATCAAAGTATGGAAAGGTTTTTACACCACAGATCAGACTCCCAACTTCCTTCTGAGAAAAACAGTGACAAAGACAAGAGGACATTTGGAAATTATTCTCCAGGGGGGGAAAAAAAGTCAATAAAATTCCCAGGTAGCATGTTTCAAACCAGCAAAGGGAATAACTTTTTTCCACACAGTGCATGTTTACATTATGATAATTTAATGCCATAATGTACAGATTGACTCAAAATGGGTTTAGAAAGACGCATAGGTGTGGCCATCACCAATACAATAGTCCAGACACAGCCTCCAGCTGAGAAAGCCACTAAAGCTTAAGCGACTAAAGGAAGCCAAGACCTTAGACAAGGAGGAAGGTGACGTCCAGTGCTAAATGTCTCACCCAATATAGCCAGCACTCAAGGGGTCCATCTAGCCCAGTCTTTAATGGGAAATAGTAAAGATTCAAAGAAGAACAGAGGAACATTATACGTGTAAAGTTTTCTATTATTTTTAATCATTAAAATTGTATGTAATTAACTTCAGGTGGGAACTGCTCCCAGAATGATACCGGACAGTATTTTAACATCACGAAGGGTAGAAGTTCCTTCCATAGGAAAAAGCCTGAAGCATAATCCGTTATAAAGGTATAATAACGTTATCTGTGGCAATGAACAGTGAGTAGGAGAAAGCTGACTAATACAGGTAGTTGGCCACATGGTACAGGGGCCATGTAAAAGGTCAGCTCCAATCTGTCTGTGATAGTGCTGAAAAGCCTTGCCAAACCCAAGCACACACCAGTAATGTCACTTGTTCCCTGCATTAGGACATGAGAGCTAGCTCCACTCATCTGGATGATGCCCCCCTCCCAATCAGCAAATCAGGAGTTTTGGGGACCACAACTGAGGGAAAACAGGTGGGTTTATAAGAGTTTGATTAGGTATTGCCGGTCTTCTCATTCTGGACTGCAACTGTGAACAAACACAGCTAAATCCTGTTAGGATTCAAAGCAAACTAAGAAAGTGGTGTAATCTTTTATGCTTTGTGAGGACTTTAAACGAGGGACCCCAAAAAGTTCTACAACTATACCCTCATGGGGTAGCTCAGACACTGCCACAGAATGCTGATCTGCAACTCACATAAGTCACCCATGGGTAGGTTTCAGTAGCTGACCAGACTGTATAGTGGCTCTTTTGTCAACCCATTGCCTTATGTTTATAACCAGCTCTTTTTAAAGTTAAAAATAACGTTTCTTCTCAACAAATAAGCTTTATGGGAAACTCACAATGCAAAGAACATCAACAGCGTCTCTAATCTTACTGCAGCACCATGCACATGTTTGTAATTCAGAGACAGGTGGAATTAAACACAAGCTTTTCAAGGAAAAGAAAGCTCAAGAAAGTTTATAGAAACATCGGAAGCCTCTTTTTACCTATGCTCTTCCTTTTTACATTACCTAAATAAACTGAGTGAAGGTAACAGCTTGCAAGATTTCCAGACATAACAAGCTGTAAAGGAAGGGGTGGAAGCCAGGAAAGCTGGGTCAACTGTAATCACTTTGGTTATCTCTGTTTTATGCGACCCTGTAAAAAGTTTCAATCTGGGTAGAGTCACAACAGTCTTCACCTATCCATCCTGGCAGAGAGCAAGTTACACTTTTAACCTAAAAGGCAATTTTCAGGAAAAAAATGAGGAATGTATCACTTCCTGCTAAGGACTAAGGAAGTGTCAAGGCAGCTTGATGCTGGAAGAAAGTTTAAGCACCCTGGTACAAACGGTCAGACAAATCCACACATCTATTTTTGACAAACTGTAGTTTCATTAGAGGTAGGGCAGATGCGTCGGTGCAAAATATATTCTAAGAAATAAAGACAGAAGCGAAGGCAAGGAAGAAGCAGAAGCAATTCTGCTTCCTCCTTTCCAGTGGTCAGAAGAAAGCCTGAATTGCAGCCCATGCTTTATCACTTCCAGTGCTAAGGATACATCTTGACAAAGTATTCTTCAAGGAGACTCAAAACATTACAGAAACATAAAATTTACCTGTGGAATATATGCACAACAGGTTTTCCTGATATTGCCTGAACAAGGCATGTTTGTCAAGCTGATGTTCATCTCACCAAAATTCAAGTACTGTTTGAAGGCAAGGTTGGGAAAAACAACATTTCAAATGCTAAATTTCACCTTTAGAAGCTTTCATGACACTTGTCCCCACTATGGTTGCCACTTCCTCCTCATTTTCCTCCTTGCATTTGTTTGTTTCCTTCCTCTGCAACTGTAGGACACACTTTGAGCACTTATTTGCCTCCCCTCAACCCCCACAAAGAATTTGGGAATTTTCCCTGATTAGTTAAGCCCCCAGTAGCAGTAAAGACTAGAGAACAAGACCCGAACTACACAGGAGCTCAGGGAAATTGCCTCTTAAGTAAAAGTGTTAGATTTTCTGGAGGAATTAGCGAAGATGCAGACTTCTGCAGCTTAAAATCCTTCCTAGTATTCTGAAATAAATAGTTAAAACTGGAATCTAAGCATAGCTCTTTCCAAGCAGACCATAACCTACACAGCAGAAAGTAAAAGCCAGATCAAATGTTTAAAATATCATTTTCATATTTATGCTAAAGAAGTGTAGGTAACAAAAGAATACTCAAAATTTGACTGCACATAAGGATTTATAATGGAAAAACCTACTCAAGCTCAGCAAGAGTTGCAAGAGTTTAAAATTTTGTGCCAATTTCTCACAAACCAGAAGGCTGACTAGCTTAGACCACAAGTCTTTTGCACTAGCAGAGCTGCTATGATTAGTGGAACCTGCCGGCTCATACATAACTCATGAAGAACTCCCCCCCTTCCTCCCAGGGGAAACAATTTTGCATAACAGCAGCACTTTTATTTTTCCTCCACATGTAAACCTGTAGAGTTTTAGCACAAGTTAGAGCAAGTAGTATGCTGGCTCAATGCAGAAAGCATGAATTCCAGAGACAAATTATTTAAATAAGAGGTTTTAGAGACTAACAGTATAATTACAGTTCAGCAGAACTGAAAAAAATGCTTTCTGCTCTCTGCATGAGGTCCAGCTGCAGTGGAGCCAACAGACAGCTCACGACAAAGCGTGCACGCTGACATGAATGCATGCAAAGAAGCTGAATTCAGCAGGTACAAACAGAATAAATTTACTCTGTTTTCTCTTTCTATATTTTATTTATAAAGGTCAGTAACGTTTGAACATCACAATTATAAATTAATTACTCTACAGAGGCTGACAATCTACTTCCTAGACAAAATTAGCTGTCCTAACTTTTGCCTTATTCCAGTCACCATCCTGACCTGCCCCCATGGGATCAAAAAACCAACTGATTTGATGAACCTTCAACAACAGGACCATCTACTTGTTTTCACAACCTCAAACAATTGGAGACAAAAGGATTCAAGATCAGGTACAGAAACTCAAGTGAGCAATCATTCCTTAAGGGGAAAAAAAGCCTCTTAGGCTCTTAAGACATTTTTTAAAATGGGCTTTTATTTAGTATCTGGAGAAAAACACTATTCTTTTACTAAAGAGAGAAATACAGGCTGAGGAAAATTATGAACACAACCATTTAAAATGCAAATTTCAGATGCATCTAGTAACTAATCAGGAAGTATTGTAGAGTAGCATCTGGGTTTCAGGAATATAATAAATATCCTAAAAATAATTATCATGAACAGTTTTGGAGACTGCCAGTTCACTTTTTGCTCTATTAGAGCTCAGCTGTACAACCCCATGTGTTTAGCACATGTCACCATGAAAAAACACACTCTTAAGTTTGTTAAACCAATTCTCACTTGAGTTGTCAGATGGTGGCACCAATCATGCATATAAGACATGGGAACAAGTTCAGTTCACCGCAGACAGTCTGCTTCACAACCGTTCTTCCACTCCACTTGAACACCTACTCTTATGAGGTGTTACAAGATGACTTCAAAGTTGAAGGCATGTGCCACTCATGAGCAGTGCTTTAAAAACTTTGCAACAGGGCATGAGCCTAGAACGTGACAAACAAAGTGCAGCTCGAAGCTTGACAGATTGACATTGACAATGCTGCCGTTCCATCTAAAAAAGATACAGGTATTTGAGGGAAAGGACCAGCATTATACAGCATTCCTCACACTGTAGATAATGCAGTGTCCCCTCACCCCCCCCAAATCATAGAAAGTATTCTCCTACCCTATTTTCTCTCCCAAGACCCAGAGCATCTACAACCCACATTTTTACTTCCTCGTGTACATTCTAGTCACTGATGTTTGCCCCGCTTGGGAGATAACATGAACTGCCACTGCAGGGCTGAGCAAAGGAAATGACAGAGCAAGAACAGCAGTGGGATAAAGCTGCAGATAAGAACTCATGTATTAAACTGCTGCAGTATCAGTTTGCTGATCAGCGTAGAAATGCAGAATGCATACAAGTCACCTACTCATTTGCATTTTGAATGTAACAGAATTTTCAGAGAAAACTGGAAATTACAGAGATCAAAGGCAGCCTTCCCAACAAAATGCTAAATAAAGCAAGTAGAAAAGTAACAAAACATTGCGACCTACTGCCTCTTTTTCACTAGTGACCCAGTGAAACGAATTACTACACAAAAGCTCTGTTTCTAAGTCAACCAGAGGAAGAGTAAATGCATTTCCTTGGTCACTTTTCTACCTGAACATTACATTCACAAGTCACAGCTTCATCTCTCTGGCTGGCACCTATCCCACCAGCACTGAAAGAAGGGAGTGAGGGCAGCAGGGAAGAAGGGAAATAGGCTTATCCGTTGCCAGCATCTCGCTAATTAAGACCTCCAGAGTACCTAGCTCAGACATTAATACATCACACACCCTGTAACACAGAACTAAGCACAGGCTAAGTATTCATTCAGAGTCCCACCTAAGTTTTGTGAATCATGTTGAATCCCATAATGTGGTTATCACTACTTCAACTACCTGAAAGTTAGCTTGCATATAGCTACAGAAGATACAGTCCCATCTCTCGACTACATAGTGCAGACATACCCGTAAACCTCTGTGCAGAGAGGTGCGGCAGTTCTGCTTACTGCTTTAACAACACATTGCTGTCACACCTGGAAAGGACATTCTGCAACTCAACACCACAGACCAGAAGAAATGTGATACTACATACACAGTCATACAGGAAAAACACAAAACTAATCTCAACTAGTTCATGTATGTTTTTTATATATATCCTTTGCTGATGCCCATTACACAACTGGCTTTAAATGTGCCTTTTTTTTTCTTTTCTTTTTTTTTTTTTTGGGGGGGGGGCGGGGTAGGAGTGTGTGTTTGGATGTTTTAAAGTTGTTTGTTGTTATGGTTCTAGAACTAGCTTTGATTTTTCAAACCTTTCAAGGCATAAGTAAATAACATTATTAAAAATTTAGTAAAAGTTTTAATTCAGAGGTAACCAAGATATTTAAGTATAGAAATCTGGCATCATCGGTATAACAGCCTTAAATTAACACAACAGTTCAGTCTCATAGCAATCGTGAAAATGTCCTAACGTTATCTTTAGTAGTTCTTCCGGTTTAGACTAGTATTGTAAAACTAATCAGGTTTTGTAAATTACATTGCCTTTTTGCTCAATGTGAGATTATGAGATTTTTGGTTCCAGTGTTGTTAGGGGACTGATGCTTAATTTTCTTTCATTTTAAAAGAAATAGAATTAGCTCTGCCCAGCGCATTTTTTCCTGAGGTTTAGGCTTTAGTTATTGATTTCTGGTATATAGCCACTGGCAACTTTAAATCACAAGGGATTTTATCAAGGGGTCATACAGTTCACCACTTATGTTAGGCTGAGCTGTACACAGACAAATTGGATTCCTTATCTCCCCTCGCTTAGTTGGATCTTTATTGATTATAGTGAGAAATCAGAAAAGTCTGAATTTCACTACAGACAGGATCTTTTCTCCTCCCTCAATTAGCAGGGCTCTGCAGAGAGACTGGAAAACTATGGATACGACATTTACGACACGCAATCTTTCATACATGCCACTAGACGTTATAATCCCTCTTTCTTCCCCCAATCATGATCAAGCTTTTACCATTTTCACTTAAAAACCCCTAAATCAAAGTTAGTTCATTTAACACCTGGGATGTCCCTCAGAATAACAGATTTTATTGAACTGAAATTCTCAAACATTCCCTCATCATATCATTATCGTGACAGAAATGTCACCGAACCAAAGAGAAGACACGAAATTTTTGTGTTGGCAGTAAATAAAAACAAAAGCGCATCACATTGGTTGCGGTTTGACACGCATGTTGAACAAAGCGGATAAATAATTTAGCAACCCAAAATTTGATTTGCTGATATGTCTGTGCTAACACTTTTCAGAAGTCTGTCACACCAGTCATATCAAAAGCTGGACCTCGCAGAGAAGCTGTAACAATAGCATTTCCATTAAATTGGCAAAAGGCAGCTGGAGCTTCAAATTAGCATAATCTCCTCTGGTTATAACAGAATGCAATATGTGTTAAGTCAGTATAATAAAATTAGCTGAGCTGACCACTAGCTTTAATCAATGTCTTTTTTGACATTCATAACTCCAGCAGGCTTCAGGTAGCACACAGCTCGCAAGAGCTAATTTTTCTTTGCTTTCAATGACAAGTTTAAATAATCATCACAAACAGCTACTAAATAAAAACAAAGATGGCATTTTCAAGGAGGAATGTGTTTACTCCTTGCTTGTGAAGGCCACTTTACGCCTTCAGTCTGGAATATTCCATATTTAGGTCTTCTGCACAGAGACACCTTCAGCAACGCAATCTTGCTCTAAGGAGGTCCAAGCTCTTTGACAAACACAGAACATGAGTGTTCTCTTTTTTGGGCGCACACACCTTGCAGAGGTTAGGTAGTTCCTTCCCACAACACTTCTCCCCCATGCCTAGAGAAGTCAGCTAATGAAACATATCCCATCTTCAGATTACTATCATACATAAGAGGAACAGTATTTGTGAAGTTCATACCAAAAACACCAGCATTGAATAGTTGGGTAGATCAGAAGAATGCAACCTCTTACAGCAGCACCTCTTTGTAACACAGATCTCCAACTGCCAGGATGCCAAATCAACTACCTTTAAGATAACTGTACTTGTCTTATGACTCTATGAGTTTCTGCAATTTTCTGACAGTTTGTCTGATCACATATTGATGACAAATACCATCTTCATTCAAGGCCTCCACCAAGGAACATGATTTAAACTCACCTTTACAAATCAACCCTCACATACAACAGAGTTGCCACTCACAGCTAAGTCATGGAATAACGTAGATTGAAAGGGCCTCTGGAAGTCACTCAATCCACCCTCCTGCTGAAAACAAGTCTAATTAGATCAGAGTGCTTGGGGACTTGTCTGAGTATCTCCAAGGACGGGGATTCCACAGCTTCTCTGGGGAACCCATTATAATATTTGGCCTATTTCACTATAAAGCACACAGCGCTTGCAATGTGCCTGAATCATTAATTCAGAAAAATGTTTCTCACATACTAAAATCATCAAGACCACACTGAGACCACCTCCTTACAAAACATGAGGGAAGATGAAGGTGGTGTGTAATGAAGGGAGAGAAAGGATGAGTGAAGTCTATTTCACAGAGGAAAAGTCTTTGCGAGCTGTGAATTTCTGTTCTCTAGTACAGACACCATGACACAGCAGCCAATGCAGGTGAGTTCAAAGACAAGGGAGGAGGAAGAAGAGAAGGGAGACCATGCTCCCCTTTTTTATCATACTCCTCCCTCTATGCAAAACTGTTTCACTGTATCCAGACACAGAAAAATGGTTTTCATGCAGGAACTGAAAATGCCATCTCAGCATCAACTGTTTGCAAACACTCAATCCTCTTAAAGGCTGACAGAAAGAAAATAAGTCTGGTGGCAAACAATCACGTGAACAGAACCTGCCGTGACTGTCAAGTGTACGATCAGAGTAGGAAGAAAAATCTTGACTTTGCTGAACGAAACTGTCAAGTGATCAAAATCCCATCAAGGAAATCCTTCTTCTAGCATATAGGGAAGCTGGTTTGCGTGTCACACAAAAGCGAAAACCCCAAAATTAAAGACGATGGCCCTCTATTTAAAACACCACATGAATAATTTTACTCAAAAACGATCTGTAGGTGCCCCTGAATTAATTATGCTGACAACTACTGGGAACAGGAACTTATTCAGTTCTTCAGAAGATCACTTTCCAGATATGCCCCAACCCTACAACAGAAGAAGGAAAAAGAGGAAATGGAGCAGTGGTCTGTAGTTTTCAAAAAACCCACAGTTCTAACATTCAAGACATTAATGTATATGTTTAGTGCTTCTGTATTAACCATGCAGAAACTGTTACTAGAGCACCACGGTATTAACTGTACACTTCAGATTAGGTGTAGGAGGAATAGAGAGAAGAAATGATGATGAGATGAAAGAAAGAATGATATTTTTTTTCCTCTCCTCCCCCCCAGCTCCTGCCAAACCACCACCAAGTATTAGCACACTTCAGGTATGGATACTTGCCAGATAGCAAAAGTCCAACAAAACCAGAAGCTGCTAGAAATACAGTAGTTTTTAGGGACATAAAACCTGACTAATAAATACAGACAGAGACTGAAGTCAACTACTCCCAACTTCAATAAATACAGCAAGTGAAAGGGGAAAAAAGACTGAAAAATCATCATGGCAACCATCAACTATTTGACGTGAAAAACAGTAAATCAAAATTTCAAGTAGGAATCTGGTTGTGTTTTTTTTTTACTTTTTCAAGTAACAGGACAGGCTATCCTCATACCCCCAACAGTATGCCAGTCTCAACAAATTTTTGTGAAGCAACCACCAGTACACGGAAAGAATGACAATCTTGAGAGCTGCAGCACCGTACTGTAATCAGAAGACACAGAAGGACGTAGCAACCTTTCCTTTCTCTGGAAAAGGCCTGGCAAGTAGTATTAGTGTATTTTAAAAGTTTAAAGCGAGCTGTCACTTTGCATCTCCTGAACGGCAACACCACAAACTGCCATAGAATCACTACACAAAATGGGTCCAGTGTACTGCCAGCATTATGAAAATCATGAAAATCATAGAAGCAGCCTTTACCATATAGTGCCCACAAAAAGAGAAGGCCAAGCACTTTTCCTCTTCACTCAGCTGTTTTACAATTGCAAGCCAAAGGTCAACTATCTTCACTCACTTTTGGAAACCAGCCATAAGATTACTAACAACCAGCTTAATGGCTACAGTTCAAATGCTATTCAATCGAGTCCCGAATACGTGGGTATGTAGCAGTAATGGCACCATGACATCATAGGCAAGTTATCTGCTGAAACCAGAGGGAGTCAGATAGTGTGCATCTTTGCCTTCTCTCCCCCAAAGAGAAACACCAACTTCCAAGGAGTGGGAATTAAAGCACTAGAGATTTTGTTCTTTCCTTAGTGTGGCCCAGGCATAATATTTTGCTACGAAACAATCTTTTGTTGTCATCATATATGCCATCAAACTAACTTGACTTAATTTGGAGGTCCATCGAGACAGGTGTCTGATAGCTATATTTAAAGTCTTCACTACATGTCGAGTCACGTGTACGCCTCAGCAAGGGATACTGAAAGAGTGAAGCATGCAGATGCACTCAACATGTTACAAGTTTATTTTTCTTCCCAATTCATTTGAGGGCAGCAGAACTGACCTGATTAATAAGACTGATCACATGAGGCACATGAATGGGATACCCTGAGCTTTCCCAGTCATGAGCAAAGTACTAAAAAAACAGATCTGGCATTTCTGATGGAAATTAACTTCCACAACCTGAAACACATTCGAAGTGAACCAGGCTTTCAAAATGACAAAGCACCACAAAAGTTTGTCAGTTTGAGTAAAGTGAGGTGTAACAATTCTAATTGGTTTTGGCTTATTTGTCTGAAAGTTGCCAGTTTTAGACAGTGAACCTTATGCTGCACAGAACTCATCTCAACTATGTGCAGAAGGATTCCTGAAACGCTTGGAGTTTCCCTAACCTTAGCGATAATCTTGAGCAATTTACCATTTCTATGACTCAGTTTACTCATCTATGAGGTAAGTATGTAAAATTTGTACACATTTTCAGAATATGAGCTGAAATGAAAGACAGTCTGAAGAACGGTTCATCAATGCTTTGAGGAAGTGTCAGCCTAGGTTTTGTGTACAGTATGAAAATTCCTCCCTGTATTCCAGGAAAAATACAGTTATTAATGTAGTGTAACAGCATACGTACCACCATGTTTCTATTATTGTAACAAAATGCGTATCTATGGGATGACATCAAGTGGCTAGGACTCAAGAACATCTTACTATCAGCCACTGTGTACAGTTGTAAGAGTTTTAACACAGACTAAACTTTCAAGAGTCTAAACCCAGTTATTTTTCCTTTAATTCTTAGAGAAGAAAATACTTTTAACAAATGCAAATTTTACAAGACATTTTTCATGTACTTCAGCAAACTCTACACCAAACTAGGCAAAAATAATTAAGAATACACTTTAAAATAATATCTATTTCATTATACTTAATTTTTCCTTCCTTTTCAGCATTTTCTACCAGCTGACTTCAGCTGTGCTCTACTTCAAGTATACTATAGAAGCTGAGGGTGGCTAGTAGTAACCCCAACCTGAAGGCTACAGCTCAGGTTAAGAAAAATAAATGCCAGGTTATCACAGAAGACTTCTAAAATTCTGACAGTCTCGAATGTTTAAAAACGGCAAAAGGAAATATTCTGGTAATTTACATAAACACTGGAATTGAGGTGTACGTGTCTAACAGGCATTTTTATACCAGTTATGGGCCAGGGATGTGTAGGATATATACAGATGCAATTATAAAGTTAACAATCTCAAAGCAGGATACATTCTTGCAGCCTTTATCTGTTGATGGGCCACACAGTATTACTGCACTTTTACAAAGTCACAGTTATGTTATTGAAGTATCAGCTATAAACACTGCATATTAAGTTTACACGTAGAGGTTGTTTTTTCCAACTTATGTTAAAATAGTAGTTAAAATCAAGACCTTCCCCAGCAAAAATTTTGAGCAGATGAGTAATCCCACTGAGGTCTGCAGGACTTGATTTGTCAGCATACACAAAGTTACAGCCTTACATCTGCAGGACAGGCACCTCTCAAAACAGTTTCTACTCAAAGCATTTTAGAAAGAAGCAGCTTAAAATACTTTGGTATTAAATACATCACACTAGGAAGGTAAAGCACTTCTTACATGTCTATGGAGAAACACTGACTGAATGAAACTCCACTAAGACATTCTACAATACAGCTCTTATTACTTGGAAGCAACAAAGCTCAGAGCTTCACTGAGGCCAAATCACTATGGATTTTTATATTTTACTGCCCCCCTGAAATAAAAATTTGGCTTGTTCTGTGCATCCAGTTTTTTTAAGTGAAGTTTGAGAAATGCAAATACTTTTCAGATTCCTTTACCATAGCCAAGATTAAGCCTAAAAAGTCTTTGATATATTGAAAGAACCTTCAAACTAAATTCCTGTAATGCACTCCAACATCCACTTAGATCTGCACAGATCCATTAAATATTCAGCCACAAGCTTATCACTTGAGTTCATCACGACTGAAGATAAAACTCAGCACCAATATTTGACAGCCTGATGCTAAAAGATTATCTACTGAGAAATAATCTAATCATTGTTCTTTGATATTGGAATCCTTGGCAGGAGGCAAAGGAAAGGAATACCAAATCAATCTTGATTACTTTCAGGGGTTTCCTCTCGTAGAAGAGAATTCATTGTAGAGATTATCTTGTACTTCTGCTTATTCGCTAGCACGTTTACAGCTAAGTTTTCAAATATTCCAATCTCAGAAGAGAGAAATGATGGACTTTGGGACGTGTGCTTAACACAGAAACGAAACAGCCTCTCCTGCTCTTAAAGAGGTCAGGCTGGAATCGAGGAGATCTCGAGGTACCCTGCTAAAAGGAGATGGCGTTCTCTGGGGACTCAAAGAGCGTCAGGTCTGACGGGCAGGAAGAGGCTCAGGAGAGAAGCTGAAGAGCCCAGGGGGAGCGAGGGAACTGCCAAGCCCCTACCGTCCACTTACCTTAAGGATATCCCCCCGTTTGAAGCTCAGCTCGTCATCCGCGGTGGCTTTGAAGTCGTACTTGGCGATGGCTTCCATGCTGGGGCTGCCGCGCGGCGCTGCGGGCGCTGGGAAGGAAGCGCTCCCCGAAGCCTCCGCTCGTCCCGCGGCGGCCCGGCTCCGTCCGAGGCGCCGGCCCCGTCTCTCACATACAGGGAG
>JAVJGI010000001.1:119648690-119681927 GCA_035590275.1 Ibycter americanus | reverse complement strand
TCCTGAGCGCCGGGCGGGGCGGGGGCCCGGGCCGGGCCCGCAGCGACGGGCTCGTCCTCCGCGAAAGGGCTTCGGGGCTGGGCCCAGTTCTAACCGAAACGCCTGCAGGAGCTGGCCGCGGCCCCTTACGAGCTCGGAGAGCGGCCCCGGCTCGGCCGGTGCTTCAGCCCGCTTCACCTCTCCCGCCTCACCGCCGTCCGTGGCTCAGCAGAGCTCCGGCACGCTTCTCCTCAGGCGGCTGCCTGCTTGATTTCCAAAAGCTGTGATCCGTGTACTTCTTGGATTACATTGCTGCTGCTTGCCTGCTCTTCGGGAGCTTTCTCCTACCAGGATAACACAGGCCATTAGTGATAAGAAGAGGCCTAAAAATCCCGACTAAAAACCTCATTACGTAAAGCACAAGAAGTTTGTCTTAGACGATGCTATCTACCCAAGAGATAGCTAGAGAGGAAGGGAAAACCCAGAGACGGGTGCAGATAGTGTTCTAGTTACGCATTTAAGATTCACTGAGCTGTCACAGAGCAGCCTGTGCCACAGAAAAGTTTAAGTTAGTCTTAAAAGTCACCAAGATAGCAGCAGGTGAGCATAAGTGCCCATCCATCTTCCCAAGGCAGCTAACCAAGTAGTACGTATTTTTACATTTTCAGAGAAAAAGGAAGCTGCTATGGCATCCTTGTCTAAAATCCTGTTATTTCCCCCAGCAACTGTAGAATAAAGTTCCTAGTGGAACAGACAGCTCATACGTGGTGAGATACAACAGTGTAGTAGTGCATGATCTCTGTGAAACACTGTAGGTTCCTTAGATATGCAAGTTTCTATATAAACAAACTGTTACTTAACAGCTGCTGTACTGCATTAAACTACAGAGCTTGCTCAAATATAGCAACATTTGAATAACATACCAAGCAAACTCGACTTACTTTCTAAGAAGCCTGCTTGATACAGGCATGCATATAAATAGCTACACTATGCTGGTTTTACACAAAATGTCTTTTGTTATTTAGAATAGTGCTTTATATTTCTTTGTTGTCTTTTACTCAAGCACATCAAAACACTTTACATAATATTCTTCTTGACCATGAGCTTTTAAATAAACACATTGCCGACATTTTTTGTCTGATGAGAGGATTAAGATATTAGTGCTTTTAGCCTAGGTCACAAAACAAATCAATACTGCTACTGCAAGTGGCACCAAGAAAACAAGCCTTCTTCCTCTAATCTTCGTATCACAGCTCTGTTTAAGTCTTTGTATCCTTAAGGCCACCCTTGCTTCTGTTGGAGTCCTACCTAAACTAGGTGCTAGAAGCCACAGCAGGCACTCCAAAGACCAAGCTGCTCCAGGCAGAAGGACAGCCCTGAAGAAGGGATGGGTTGTGAGGGTTTATATACCCCTGTGGCTGCATGGGACTGGCCAGGGGCCATGGGGGACTGGCCAAAAGACAAGTCCTTCTGTAGGGCTGGCCAAAAAGAGAGCCAGTCCTGCTAGGGCTTGGGCAGCACTGTCCTGTACCTAGGCCTTCAGGGAGCAGGATTTGCTTTGGGTTGGTTGGCTTAACATCTGTGATAATGTATGGGAGCATTTGTACACTAAATAGGGTACTTTAGATCTCTGTCTGGAATACTCTTGAGTGAATAGTGGAGAGAAGTTCTTAAGGAGCTGCAGAGACCTCCTCTGTTTTCCTTTTACAGTGGAGTCAGCTCACTGCCCTATTTCTAGACACAGTTCATCATACGAATGTTCAACATAAAACTTTCATGGAGCTTGTTGTGAGACTAGCAAAATACACAGTCTACTGAATCTTCTACATAAGGGTTCTCTTTTGTTTTGAATGAATGTATGAACTTGATCTTGTTAATGGCCTTCAGGTGCTGGGCCTGCTTTGGGGAACTCCCCAGAAAACACCTTCCCATCAGCATGATATTTGTTAAATATCTCCAAATGGCAAACACTGGTGTAAGAGTGTTTTTTGCCTAGAATTACTATAAACTGTGCATATAACACCCTTATTTATAAACTGGAATTATGAGAAAAAGCTGCACTTATAGCTGTGAGTCACAGTGTACGTCAGCAAAAGTTGATTTGCTAGAAGGTCCTATAAATACAGCACTGGATTTTTTATTTTAT
The DNA here is from genome assembly GCA_035590275.1 of Ibycter americanus. Classification (NCBI taxonomy): domain Eukaryota; kingdom Metazoa; phylum Chordata; class Aves; order Falconiformes; family Falconidae; genus Ibycter; species Ibycter americanus. The sequence goes on along the minus strand of JAVJGI010000001.1, from coordinate 119,679,802 downwards.
TTTGGGCTGCTGCCTTTTTGTGGTTTTCTAGCATTTCACGATTATTTTTTTTTTTTAAACGGAGGTAGTTATACGATCCTGGTTACCATAATAACCAATATCATGATGATGAATGACAGCTGTTGCTTTTGCAGTGAATTCTTTCATACATTTGCTGTAAAATGTTTTAGTTGTCATTCAAGGCATCATGCCACAAAGCAGATGATGTCTCATCGCTCTGCAGAAGCTGCAGCAGCCCTTACAACTTTCAGAATTGTGCCTTTTGTTGCATTTTTCACTTTGATCCAGACTGCATACATGCTGTGTCTTTCTGTGGCAGGTAGGCTTAGAGTACCTGAAGCAGAAAAGATAAAGCAATCCTTTAATTCCTGAACACTCTACTTTTTTTTTTAACCAAGTAAGGAAAAATGAACACAGCAAAGATCTTTCAGATTTACATATGAAGCAGTATCAGCCGCTGTGGAACAGTAAGGTAGACTAAACTAGTTTGATCGTTCTTTTGATCATATCCGTCAATTACTTCTCAACTCACCAGAACAAAATTAAAACATAAATAAATGTGTTCTTTCAATTGTGTAGCATCTTGGTTTACCAATCTTAATCTTGCAAGTAAACCAATGGCCTGACTCTTACAAGTGTGCCAAAGCTATTTCCTATTCCCTTTCTCCCTCCTTGTTGCTCAGCTTTCATTTTAAGCCACCGCTATCCTTTGAAACAAGTCTAATGTGCAAATCCTGCTGAAGAAAAGGTGTCAGAGGAATCCTGCTGAAGAAAAGATGTCAGAGGTATTTTTCATTGGAAAACTCTCAGCAAGTAAGGTTGAAACAAAAATAATTTCACCTCCAAAAGGCACACTTGTCAGCTGGAAGACAGACTAAGTTAATTTCAAGTTTATCCTATTGCTGATTCAAGGTAGAATAGATCTCTCTCTAATGCCTGTCATTTAGCAAGGGAAGCAGAGCCCGTGTGAAATCAACTCCTGATTCTTCACAGCCATGCACAAATGAGATATTTGACCACTACTGAGTTGACAATACTTAGCACATATACAACACTAATTCAGAAGATCTCACTTACTTTACAGACACTACTAAATTTACTTCACAGTCTCTCTTGCTGAAGCAGATATGCATATCCCTATCTATAATCTAGGGTTACTGAGGCAGAGGATGTTTAGCTGGCCTAAAATTTTACAGTTTTTTTCACAAGCAGATACTGAAGCCAAGAAGTGTGGCTGCCAGCTCTGTTGCTGTAATTATTCCGTGCTCTCAGTGGGTCTCCAAGCAATTGACAGTATCAGTTGATGCACCTTTGGAAGCCCATATATCAGCAAATGTACCCATGTTGCAAATTATCAGGCAGACATCAACTGTTCATGAGTAGGAAGACCGTATGGTTCTGCTGCTATCAAAACAATCAGCCCTAATCTAAGCCATTTTCTCCAAGGCAGCTGCTTTTTTGGTTATTATCTGTTCCCCCGTGTTTCTATTCTGGGTGACAGATCAAGCTTCTGTTCTTGAGGAATTCACTTTTGGCAGCAAGGAATGTTCAGACTCCCCATCGTTTTTCGTAGACTAATTTGTGTTGGGAATTTTCAGTAAATAACATGAAAACAGCACTGATTGAACACTTTAGGGAAAACAGTTTCATTAGGTTGATTTATTTTTCTGCCTAAAGACTTGCAGCTTCTGAAACACATTTTTCTTTCCAAGTGTTTGTAGGTTGTATGTAGAGTTATCTGATCTTTCTGTTTGCTAGTTGGTTTATAAGTTCTGTATGTAATGTATCATGCTGTATAGTTTCTTATTAAATTTCAGCACTGATAGCTCATATTGATGTGAGGTTTGGTTAAGTTGTCGTGCTTTGAAATCCTTGGATTTCAAAGGAGGATCTGAAAGCACAGTGTTTATTACCTATATAAATACACTAACTGCATAAGATAGTGTTATTCGAAATATGATTAGGTAAACAGAAATTTGAATGGACCTTTGTAAAGCTCTGCTTCTGCTCTTCAGATGGATGTTTCAAACACTTCCTGGTACTCAGATCAAGCTACAAGACTTACTCTTTGCTCAGGGTGCTTCCAGACTGAAATGAGTTTGGGGTGATGGGAATATATTCTTCAGATTTGAAAAGGTCTGGGTATCAGATACACATGGCAACCCAAGCACTGAACTAACTCGTTCTTGTAAATATAAAATAAAGATACTCTAATGTGCATTGCAGACCTCTCCACATAGCTATGGGCTAACTATTGGCCAAGTTCAGCATACAGGATTTCCAGAAAGTTAGCTTGCTGTTAGTGATACATGCATTGGATTGAGTTATTTGGTAGATGCTATGTTGTGTTTTGCTCTACCTAACGGTTTGGAAGTACTTCTCAGGCTGAATGCAGCATGATGACACTTGAACACCACATCCAGCCATTTCCAGATTTCACAGACTGCTCTAGGCAGGGGAATCCTGAGGAGCATAGAGTGTGCTGGGAAAGTGGAGGGGGTCAACTGGCTGCACTTGAAGCCTGTGGTGTCTGATTAGAGCAACCACAGCTTCAGGCATCTCTGATTGTCTGTGGCTGAATACTTGACGTCCACTAACATGTTCCAGCAAAGCAGTCCCACTTCAATTCGCTCCTGCTGTCTGGCAGAGTTCAACATGTCGAATGAAGGCATGAGTGACTAATTGCCTGGGCAGACAGAAGAGAGATAAGAACAGGGAGGACAGAGGAAGGCAGATACTCTAGTATGGAAGAAATAGCAGTGCACAAAACTCCTAGGATGGGTCCAGAGTGTGGCGAGTCCCTGCTGTTGGGTCAGGGTGGTGGAGAGACGTGCCTGGTGGTGAGAATTACAAGGGTCCCTGAAACAGTGGAGTCTGGGAGGGCAGCACCCAAGGACCTTGTGTGGGATGGAGTGGATGGATGCACAGATCTGCAGATCTGCACGTTGCCTACAGAATTAATGAACTGCTTCACATCATTGTGTGAAGCCATTTTCTGAGTGTTTGTGAGACCTCTGTAATGCATATGAGGTTTTTGGTTGGTATGACATAATTCTTGCAATATTCTTGCAGACTTTTTATTTTGATATATTATGCATTTAAAAGAAAGCATGCAAATCATGTTTTGTATGGCTCCAGTGCCAATCCTGGTGCAGAAATCGAGGGAGGATGGTTTATCATTGCAGCCTGTCTTTGCTTTTGGCTTCAGTTATCCTAATACTAAGATATCCCAACCTGTGTAGGATTAGCTGTGTTTGGAATTCTTAGTTCTAAATGAAAACCTGTTTTAAACTTTGAAAAATGACACATTCTGCTTGTTTTGTGTATCCAGATTGGCACGGGGAAGACTTGGCTTCTTGCTTTCTCTGTGTGAAATGTCTACAATCTAACCTTTTTTGGCACCTTAAATTGGAGATGTGAGAGAAACTGAACTGCTTCTGGGTTTCAGGTCAGTTTGTTCAAATTTTGGAGGAGCCCTGAGCATGTAGGATGGCTGCATGCACCACTGATTCCTTTTGCAAGCTCTTGTTATATTGATCATTATAACAGCTTTTGAATTTCTCTGGGTAGGGGATATTCACTGTTTCTAACCAGTCTTCTTTTTAACACCTTTGTTGTGTATCCTGCTTCCTAGCACTGAAGGACTTCAGGGTGGTATTCCTAAGCATGCAGATGATGTGCCTTGAACTTTAAGGGATGGCATGTTTGGCGTTCAGGATCACATTTCAGTTTGCTGCCTAAAACAGAATGTCACTAAAACAGAATGTCACCATGCCTCCCTGCATGGCCCCCTGCCCTTCAGCCAGAGCCACCCACCGCTGCTAATGATACGGGCTCCATGGGATTAGCACAAACAGTCCAGGATGTTTTTTCTTGTTCTGCTTTTGTGACTTTGGCTTCCCAGTTACCCAGTTGTGTCATGGATAATTATGCTTTTGAAGTCCAAATCCAGAGAGAAATTCAGGCGCTTAGCTTTGTTTGAATGAGGGAGAGCATGCTGCATAAATCCTTCAGTAGATCTACTAATAAATCTTCTGTCAGAGGGGAGTAAAAAGAAGAATCATGGATTTATTTCTTAGCCCTTTTATTGTTAGTGAGCATTTTCTCCTTAAAATCATCTCCTCTTGCCTTCCTGTATATTGAAGTCACTCTCAAGTTAAAGGCAAGATACTGAGGCTCTAAGCTGCTGTGTGCAAGCATACAAAAGTACATTTTCCTATTTCCCACTCCCAGCCCTCTGTCAGCTTCGCTCCAGTAACTTTGTCTGATCCTCTCTTTGCAATTGCTAATTGGCCTGGCAGGGATACAAAGTGACTGAAAATAGCTTCATTCCCTTGGTGTGCACACATTGATAAGGGTCACAGAACAGAAAAATAGGGCAGAGTCCGGACTTGCGACTCATGCCAGCCAGCCGGCAGCCAAAAAATGGCACTTGCAGGTGCTGGTTGCTGTACTGAAAACAGTTCTTTGGAAAACAGCAGTCTGAATGTTGAATGCTTGCAGCTTCCTGGAGTGCAGGTACAGGACTCACCAGCATGAGAGGAAACACTGACATCTAACTCTTCAGTGTGGGGCAGCAGTGGCTTTCTCAGTAAGCTTTGGATGCCTTTCGTTTTCCCTGAAGTGATGTAGTGTCATGGACAGTAGTGCTGTAGGTGACTGCCACAGTGATGGGAACTCCAGAATCCTTCTTTGAAGAAAGCAGTATGGTATAGACCAAGATAGTAAATCCCAGTGTATCTAGGAAATTGTGGGTGGTTTGGATTGATTTGCAGATCGAGCTGCTGCTTTGTTTGTTTGGATTTATGAGAACTGTATGTCCAAGCCCTGAGTTTGTGTGTGATATTAAGAAGTAGAACTAAGAGTTACTAGCCAACAAAAAGACTTTCCCAAGACCAATTGTAGCATAATCTTACAATATCTCATTGTGTTTATATATAAGAGAATCCTCTGGAGCAATGTACACACATCCTTTGTTTTGACCAGAAAAGATATTTTGTGTATGTGGAAGGAGAACAAATTTGTGCCATGGGAGATCAAGGGGGAGATGGGCTAGAAGAAGGTTGTGAGTTCCAAAGCTGCTTCATATCTCAGTTATGTTGAAGTCCCAGTTTTGCTAAAAAGAAGGAAAAAAAAAAAGAAAAAAAAAGAAAAAAGGCCTAGTTCCCTGATAATCTGGAATTGGTTTTATGACTTCTGGCCTACTTAATGATGATCAGATACATACTCAGCCCAGTAGCATAGCCTTGTCAAAGGTTGGATGTGTTGTTCAGCAAATGGAAGAATCATTACTGCAGGCTCCATTAGAGATTAGCTGGACAAAGCTCCTGGTAGATAAGCATAGCAAGACAAATAGCTGTGAGTGACAGCATGCTCCAACACCTGGTGGAATCCAGCACTTTGTCAGATTTTTTTGGAGGCTTGCCCAAAAGTGTGATAGGGCTGCGCTAATACTCTTACTTTGAGCTGCAGGGAACTTAATTCATCTAATGCTGCCAGTTTTTTGGGGGACTTAAGCAATGGGATCAGTCCTGAGTAAGGGGAGGATTGATGTACTTTCAGCTCCCCAGTTCTCCTTCTTTTAAAGACCAGTCCTGTAATATGAATTTTGTGAATTTCATCACTTCCTTGTCCGAAAGAGAGTGATATGGGGAGACTGACTGCTTCCCCTTCTGTTTCCACAGATGGTGATGTGATAAGTGTAGCCAAACTCATCTCTACCTAGGAGACATTCTCCCCTGAGGAGCAATCAATCCCCTGTTGCTGGACATGCTTATGGAACCGCATAGCCATGGACCTCAAGGAGAAGTGTCAGGTAGGTTTCGATAAGGGCCGTGCCCAGCTTAAATGTTGAGTCCTTTTAATTGTCTTTCATTATTTTGGGTCAAGACTCACCATTTGCTGTTATTATGTGATGGTATAATCCATGGTTAGTATCAAAGTTGAGAGTTCTGTCACCTTCACATTCCTAGGGATGTACATGCTTGTATCAGTAGGTAAGTCCTTTGCAGGCTGGGACTGAGGCACCATGGTGGAGCAACATAGGTGAAGTATATGCTGTTGCATATGCTGTGTCTTTCTTGAGGTTTAAGGTAGGGCCTGAGTCCCCTGGACACTTAGCTTGGCTTTATTTTAGAAGCTGAATTCACTGAGAAGATTTTTTTTAATAAACTAAGGTAATGAAATCATCTGAGTCCAGTTTTTCTGATGATAAATGTATATATTTCTTGGGCAATTGTATGTCTTTCTAGGGAGTGCTGCAGGATAGTATTTCTAGATCTGGTTTACAAAGTGCCAGATGTGGCTAGATATTGTATGGAGGGGCAATCTGTCTCTTGCTATCTTGCCATGCTTATGAGCTTCAAGGGACAAAAAAGAGAGATCTTCACGAACAGCTGCTATAGAAGCTAAAAAGACAGATCTGCTGTGGCTGACAGGAGAGTGTAAACTTGGCACGTCTTATTACTTCCCAAAAGTAAAATGATTTTGATCACTTTAGTGAATAGTCTGCTGGTCACTTATGTTTTAGCCATGTTTCTGCAGCCACCTCAGTATTAAATGTATTTCTCACTCAAAAAAGTGAACTGGTCCTTATTCTGGATCCCAGTCAGAAATGGGACAGGTAGTTTGATACTGGTGGAGAGCATTATACACATCAAGCTCTCAGCTGGCTCTGGTAAGAGAACATTCTTGGCCTTCCTTTTTGGTGTCCCTTTCTACACCACACTGTAAGCTTTGTCTGCCAGATCATGTTTGCTGACTCTTTTTATGCATGCATCCGTTTCTTGCTGTTTTGTTTGCAGTGCTTCCAGCATCAAGAAGTGGTTTTGTTCATTAGTGCAAAAGTACCCGTTAGATAATCACCTAGGCTCAGATCTGCTCTAAAAGATTACCACAACAGTATAAGTGACTTAGAAGGTACTCAGTTTTTCATATCAGCTCTTGCACTTGCCTACTAGACTCATTTGCTGGGTTTTCTGTTCTGTAGTGTGCTAGACCAGGGAGGCGTGGGCTTACTCATGCCTGAACCTCTTGGTGCTGGTATGCTTGGAGGATGTGTTTGAACTATGTTGTTTTATATCAAGTTGCTGTATTACTACGGAGGTAACATTCCAATGAGGATAATTATCTATTTATTGTCTTGTTAGTGACATCATGGGCTAATCTGGTATTGATCATTTTAAGAGATGATGCAATTGCCATTCTGTACAGGGGAGTGTGCTGTGTAGGATCTGAGAGCGACAACACTGGCATTGCTGCAGCCACGGCAGAGCACGGTGGGGACACTTTCACTGTGGGTCATGATCTTTGATTCATCTCTCTCTTTCTCATATGACATTTTTCATTGTACAATGCAGGAAGAGCGTATCAAATTGCTGGACAGGCATCAGCATGGACAGTAATGTAATAGACCTTTAAAAGGCATATTAGTAAAGTGTCCTGCACAAGGAGATTATGGGGGGAAATCATGATGTTCTAAAGTCCTAGTCTCCTCTCCTGGTTTACTGAAGTTTTTTCTCCCACCTTTCTGAATGGGGATTAAAAGTGAAAGCAAGAGATCATCACACTCTTCGATAGGAATTAAAAAAAAGACGTTGATACATACAGCTACATTTTACAACTTACTTTGTCTGGATTCTGAGGAAAGAACATGGTTTTATTCTTGTTAGCAGTGTATTATTTGGTGTTAAGGAGTTTGCTCCTATATTTTTTTTTAATACTGCAGAACCTTGTTTCATCCCCTTTAGGGTGGAATCCATCTTCCTTTCCAAAGTGAAGAACTTGGACACATATATGCTGATAAGGGAACAAATTAACCTGCTATGTAACCTCAGTACTAAATTTGATGTGCTAGGTTTATTTTAAAATGCTAAAAATAAAATGAACCCAAGTGAAAACATCAGTCCCAAACCTAGCTGAAAGCAATCTCGTTGCTCTAATATATATGTGTGATGAAGAGTTAGCAGTCCTGGAACAGAAGACGTGCTCAGAGAACTGCTGCAGCACAGGCATCTGTCACTCAGATGATGAGGGACTTGTCCTCTGGCTCCAGTCAGCTAATACAGTTCCGTTGTCAGAGATGGCTGAGGATCACAGTTTGTCAGGTGTAATGTAGGCCACCTTCCAATTTTTTGCCAGAAGCCAGACATTGCAGAGAAAGACAGAGAGTATTTTAGAAGCAGTGCCAAAACCTTCTTAAATTAAATGTGCTGGTATCTTGTTCTTTCCCCTGTTCTCCTGACTTTTTAATTTTCTGTGTATTTCTGAAGTGAATTTAATACTTGTGAAAGGTGCCAGAATCTCGGCTCCAAAACTCACTCAGCATATACCAAGACAGACATCAGCATTGATTGCCACAGGACAGTGTGAGGCTCATGAGTTGGAATTACTTTAGGTGTAGGCTGTATTTGCAGCAACACAACTATTAAAAATTATTGACATCATCCATTCCACAGTTACCAATAACAACTGAGCTGTATTATCCCAGTGTAATTGCTGCAGCCTGGGCACAGCACCATGCCTCCTGGCCAGAGCCCGGAAATGTATTCAGGGAGCCTGTGCTTGTACTCCACGTTGGTCCACGTATAGCACTGTTGGTCCTGAGCTATTTTGTTCCAGAAAGCCTGACAAGAGCTACAGTCCTACCTTTGGACTGAAAAGTAGCCCAAGTCCTTTGCCTCTTCTCATCTTGCCAGTAACTGTATCTCTGTTTTTATTCGCTGCCGTTCTCTAAAACCTTACTCTTCTTCCAAGGGCTCTTTTGCAAACTGATCCTTTTTTCACAGGCATCTCTCATCTACGCTGCAGTTTTTGTATGGGTCTCAGTCCCTGCCTTCATACTCAGCCTTTTATTTCAAGCCACAGTTTTATCTTCAGATCTCAAATTTACAGCTTGTGCTCTTTCATCCTGTTATTTAATGCACAAATGCGTGTCCAGATGCAGTTTATGATACCAGCTGATATCAGAAGGAAGGTACATAGTACAAATTACTGCCCTACACAAAACACTTCAGAGCAAGGTCTCTCAACAGTGGGGTAAACAAGAAGAGGCAATTTGATCCATTTCTATTTGTGTTCACAACCAAAGCTGGAGGTTTTGAGCTGGAAGAAAGTTGTGTTGGGACCTCTTAACTGCATGAAGCACAAGGGTTATTTCTGGTATTGCGCTGTCACAAGCAAGTTGTTTTATTCACATTCATTTGAGTCTCCAGAAGGTGCAGAGCTGTGGGAAGCAGAGCAGCAAGCACTATGATAAGATGCAGGTGTTACATGTATGTTGTATGAGGGTTTGTCCATTCTTAGCCCATGTTGTTGTTGTTGATCCTTTCTGTTTTCTCCTTACTTTTTTCTTTGTGTTGAAGTGAGTAGGTGAGTAGTTTCTTAGCAGGAAAAGAGGAAGGAAGGAAAAATTGTGCCATTAGGACATTTTGTTCCTCTCTGTGGTTTAAAATTGTTGTCTAGGAAACAAAATGCCCTGCAGAAGGATGAAGGATGTCTTGCCTCTTTCTCCCCTTGCTTTTTCCTGAAGTTACATTAAATGCAATGTCTGCTTCTGTTCAGCTCTGGCATTAAGAGCTTTGTGAGATTACATACCGATGTATAACTCAGTGCCGACACAGAGGTGATAACCAGACCCTGTGTTGGGTTTATTGTAAGTATTGAGACCTCTTAATCTCTGCACTTCTGGCTTTAAACACAGCATATAGGCTGTGCCTATTCAGGCATTTGGATGTCAGGGAAGGAGAAGAAGTGAAGAGCTCGGGCACGGATGGTAAGCGAGTCTTCACACCTGTACATGGTCTTCAAAGCTACATAATATGCTGAGACTGGAAGCCTTTGCAGTGCCTGTCTGTTCCATTCTGCACCAGCCAGCTGTAATCCTTGCTAGCTATTGACATGGTTCTTGGCTGGGCCAGTTCTTTACCCCTTTCTGCATGGAATGAAAGTAATTGGTCTAGTGATTGCTCTGCAGAATTGGGAAGCCCCAGATAGAATTAGGACAGCACTGAAGTAGGAGCTATATAAAAACCCACTTATAAAGGCGCTTCCCTCCAACAATGAGAAGGAGGTGTTCTTGTAAAAGATGAGAATGAGAGAAGGCTCATTCCTTCTTCACCTCCAAAGGCCTTTTTATCCCATTACCTGTTGTCCTACCCAACCCTTCCCTTTCTACACTAATCCTTTGCCTTCTCTGTGCCACTGCCTAGGTGTCAGTAAATGGGGAGCCCCAGGCATGGTGGATGGCTATGAAGAATTTATGTGCACCTTTTGGTTTGGATCGTGTGGCTCAGGATGTATGAATATTGGAAGCTGAGAGGGGCTTTTGCTGCTTTCTCTGTCAACAAGAGAAGAGGGAGGGAACACTTCAGACTGGACCTATAATCATCTCAACTTGTTTAAATAGCAAATGCTTGTATTTTTAAATTGAGCTTGAATCCAAAGCTCTGGAGTCATCTGGAAGACTCTCCTAGATTTATGTAGGGGAGTCAGTATTCCTGAGTCTCGCTGTCTCAGTCTAGTCTTTTTCCTTGCCTGCTCAGGTGTTCCTTCCCCTGTAGTATATTTTATAACACTTTGTCCTGTCTAATTTGCCATCTGCTTTCCCAAAGACCTCTCTCTGTCAGCATAAACCCTTACTGTGCATGCATATGCATCTCTACAGGCAGGGAACCCAGGGATTCTGGCTGTGTCGGCTCCATCTGATGAATGAACCATTCTTACAGACATCTGGTGCTATCCTGGGCAAACTTTCTTCTTTCTCTGCCTTTTTTCCCCCCTTTCTCAACCTCATCCCCCACCCCCATCCACCGCCTCCTTGCTGGATCTGCAGCGTGACTGGAAACAGGCTGAATTAATCAGCAGACTGGTGCTTCACTCTGCTGCTTCTGTCTCATTCTCTGCAGCGCTGGGCTCTGCACAGTCTTGCTCTCTCTCCCTCTTTGCTCTCTCATTTTTGGAGGGCAGCAGCAGTGCAAGTTGCTGGGGAAGTGGTGCAGGAATTTAGCCCAGATGCTCTTCAAGCAGTCCGATCTCTGGATCCCCCACCAAGGCAAATGCCGCAAAGTAAGTTTCTCTCCCTTAACATTTAAATTCAAAATGGCTTTCCCTGTCTCTGTCCCCAGCCTGCATCCTGCCTGATGTGGTGGTGTGTGAAGAGCTTTGAGGTTTTGGGGAAAGAGGTTATGGCAGGACATGAAGCAGTGAATGATGATTTTAGCTAGGGAATGGCTTGATATTGGAGGTGATGGGGAAAGAAGCTCTATTTTAAACTGCAGATTTAACCCTGGAACCAACAGGAGGGGCCAAACATGATTTTAGCTGATGACTCCTGCTTTGCTGCCCCTCTGCCTCATGACTTTGTCTGTTTCTTCTATGGGCTTTGAACTGTGGCTGTGGAACCTCCTTATCCCTTTGAAATATGTCGCGCAGTGCACCTGCTAGGCTGTATCATAGTTTTAGTCCCTAAAGTCTTCAGCTCAGAGGATAGGAAGGAAGCTAATGGGGGGATGTAAGGTGTGGTGAAGTTCTATGGATTTCTGAGCATTGCTGGTCTCTGGGAGGGGATTAGCAACCCCTGGAATAAGCTCTGCATTGGCATAAAGCAGTATGCTGTGTGTTGAAGCCAGAATATATGCGGACCCCTAACTGCTCTGCGAACTTGGAGGAATAATGTAACCGAATAAATTACAGTAATTAAAGCTTGATAACTGCGTAGTACAGGTGAGCTTCAAAGCACTGCATAAACACTACCTCATCCTGCCAGCAGCCTAGTGGGGCAGATAACTATGGTTGGGGATTTGCTGCTGCAAATAGGACCAAAGAGACACACCAAGGAATGTATAATTCAAAACTGGGCTGTTACCTGGGGAGTGGTCGCCTCTTTCTCTGCTATTGAGCTGCTACTAGCTGAGGGAGAAGCAGAGCACTGGGTTTTGTATTACCCATGTAGAAAGGTTGATCGTGCCTGTTGGCATCTTACTTTGTGCTTTATGGATGGCATAAAATGTAAATGTCATTGTCTGGATTAAAACGGACTCTGTTTACACCAAAATGCAGTGGTGATTCAGATGGCTGATTAGCATTGCATTGGCCAGATATCTCAGAGATCTCTGTTCCTGCAGCTGTGTCTCTTTGCAGTGTAAGTCTGCAGGCCCTGTTAGCAATGAGCTGTGAGGAGCCTCAAAGCCAGCGTTCACACTGGAGCCCTCACAGGCAACCAGTTACCAAACTGTGGGAGCACAAGGAGGTCTGGGCTGCCTTTCATCCTGTTGCTGCAGGTGGAGGAAGGAGGCAGTTGTTGACTATTGCTCTGTCCGTTAATTTGGGCACTGCTGTGCTGAAGACTTTGCTTGTTTCATTTGATTTGAGACCACCAGCAGCTAAGCTGTGACTGCCAAGCTCATGTCAGGTGGCATTTAAACCAAGTTTAATAGCTGTGTTTGTCATGTCTTCTGGTACCTTTCCCAGCATGTCCAGTTTTAAAGGCAGTGGTCCCCACAGAGCCATGAGCTGCTTGATGGAGCTGCCTGAATCGTGTGGGTATAAACATGTGTTTCTGTTTTCTGTGCTTTCCAGTAGTGTTCAGGAGGGTTGGTGAATGTTATAATTTTCACAACAACTACAGTTGGTGGTCCCATTATAGAGATGAGAAACTAAGGTGCAGAGGAGCATGTGATTTTCTGTCATGCAGAAAACTGTGGCAGAAGGAAGAGCAGAATCCAGCTGTCCTGACAGTTAGTCCAGAGTCTTCATCAAAAGATCATCCTGTGGAGTAGAAATGTCAGGGTGGAAGCTTCACATAGCCTGGATCACTAGAGAAGCACTCTTGCTAGGAGTCAGGGACCAGACCTCTTTTGAAAAGCAACCACTTGAGCACTTAGAAAGACAAAAAGTATGATTGGGACCAAGGATGTAGGTAGTAAAGGGATGCTTTTGCCTAGAGTGGCCTGTACATTGGCTTTGCTGGCTACATCTGTATCATTCTGTAGTATGGATATGCCATTTCAGGCAGTCTGGGCACTAACTCAGCAGCCGCAGTTGGACAGAGCTGTAGCATACTGATATATGATTTGCTTTAGAACAAGAAGAAATCCCTCTCTAGCCCTAGCCTGCTGTAAGTGGTGTTGCCCCAAGAAATTGTGTGCTGTCGTGTGTATGTCTGCCATCCTCTCTGATAAGACTCAAAAAACCTCACTATGTGTCATATGCCTTATCCTAAGCAAGAATCTGACTTACAGTACTAAATGCAAATATATCTTGTGGAGTTACTCCTTCTCATGTGTTTTTGAAACTGTGAATAATGCTTACATTTCAGGAGGTGTAATCCCTGAAGTAGATTAATAGCCTGCAAAATGTCATTGTTAAATTAAAAACTGCCTTCTTTTTCTGCTAAGGAATGCAAAATAGCTCTCAGAAAAAGGAAGAACATTCTGCTGCCCAGTTTCCCACCTCCAACTGTTTAAATCTGAAAAGCAATTGACTAGAAGTGTTAAAAAAGGGGCCTAGTGTGTACAGCCTGGAAAGAGGGAAACAATCTGACAGCTGCCTTCTGGGGGTTTTCCATACCACTCTGAATCAGAGGGGTGGATCTGCAGTCTATGAAAATTGAAACTTCTAGCACATTTTGTTTTCTGTCTCCTTACTTGTTTAAACAATCTTTGTAAAGGCAGTTAGATTCAAGTGTAAGGCAGTCTTGGTGAGAAACCCTTATTCTGCAAGAGGATGAATCCACAGAGGACAAAGGATGATTCAACCCACTTTGCTCTGTAAAGCAAAGAATGTATTTGTGCTTCAGTATTATTTAAAAAAATGTTTGGCACGTGATACACCACCACATATTATATCAACATTTACTGGTACAACAAATAAATATGCTACTATGGGTGTGTAATGGCTGTATGAAAATATAAAAGGACTTAATTGTACTAATATTTTGTGTCCATTTCTCACCTGTATACATTCTGACTTCTGCTTGTTTGTTCATCTTGAAGGAAGGAGCAAGACATCTGTCTTTGATTGGATAGCAGAGAGTGTGAGAATAGTTGATAAACTTCTTAAGATATTCTTGAATGATTCTATGTGTAAAATAACAGGATGGGCATTTTAGGAGGAGAGATCAGGAGCACATGGTAATTTTGAGTGAGGATGAAGGTGGGCTGCAGGAAGCAAACATAAATACGTGGTGATGCTTGGGAAGAACTCCACATTGTAAGAGGAAAAATCAGAAGATAACCACTCTTTTTTCCTATCTTTCAGTCTGAAAACGCTCCTGCAACCCATGAGGAAGGCAAAGAAAACCTTTTTGCTCTGAGCTAGGCAAGGCTACAGATTTAAACAAACTGCAGGATTGTTGGGTATTGGCCAACTAATTTCCACCTGCCAAATTATGGAGGGTGACCTGAGAGGATAAGGCAAAGAAAAGTCTACAGGTTCTGTGGCTCCCTGTCTGCTGGTTCTGAGGTGCTTCTTGTCTCCTTCCTGAAGAGCCAAACGAGCTCCTAAATCTGGGCATTTACTAGGTCTAGCTCACGTTCCTTTTCCCTAATGTTTGCAGGCAAACCAAGCAGTGATTTAACATGCAGAATATTTATTGAAAGTGGAGAAATTCACACATCTTTTCATCTTCCCATCAAGTCCACACCTCAGCACATTCATTCCCTCTAGAAAACAAAATCACATTCACAAAAAAAATCTCCCGCACTGTGTGTTTTTCCTTAACAGCCATCCTGCAGATAACAACTCTGGAGAGCCATGGTATCAGCCGCAAGGCAGAGGGCTGCAATCATCCCGTGTTTACCTGGCTTCAGTCATGCCTCTCGGACTAAGGCTGTGATAGCCAGGGCAGGGGTCAACTCCAGAGGAGCCGTAAGTGCACTTAGAGGCTCGCATGCTCTCCAGCCTCTCGGGGCAAAGGAGGAAGCAACTGCTCATTTTCTCCTCAGGATTTTTTCCCTTTAGGCATGGGCAAAAGGAAAGTATAGCCTTTTAAAATACCTTCTGATACCCTTGAGGGTTTGCTTTCACAGTAACCTGGAGTTTACTGTCTGGTTTTTTTCTTCTTTTTTCTTTCTTCAGAGGAAACCCTATGCTAAGGCAGTGTGCTATTTTTGTTTTGACCTGAAAATTAGCAGATTACTCTTTGAATGCGACTTTTTGAAGCAAAGATGTGAATGTTGAGGGTTTTATTAATGAACTGACACCTCCTGTGAATGGCTTCTTCACCCTGGGGTGCTCACCTCCTGTTTTTTTGTCAGGAAGAGCACTTGCAGCTGATGAAAGGCTTGAAAGATCCCTCTGGGACAGCTTAAAAGCACCTAGGTTTGCCATATACAAAGGTTTACTTTAGGGCATTTCAAAAATGCCTCATTAGCAGTTGATGACTTAGCAGGGCAGCTCTTGTTGAGAAAACCTAGAGCTGCCCCTTGCTAGGAGCTCAGGGTGGCTCTTCTTGCCTGTCCCTTTCATTCCTGTGTTCCAAGCGCTTTCCCTTGATGCTCACCAGCAGTAGGTTATCTGAGTCACCACAGGCAGCCTCTCACATTATTACAGTGTTTGTTTACCAGGCTGGCTCTGCCTGCTTTGCCGATTACTCTATGTTTTGAGTGTCAGGATGGGTGTCTAACAATCCCTGCCCTTCCTGCTGTTCTTCCCCAACCCTGCCACACTCTGCACTTGTCCTTTCTCACCTGCTACAGCCACCTTCCTTTGTGGCTGCCCTTACCTTGGTTGATACTACAGCAAACCAGTAACTCCGGTGTAAAGGTGTACAGGTATTTCAGGAACCTTTTTGATTACCTCTGGATTTGCTGCCTTTTTCTGCTCGCTGCCTGCTGTGATGCGGCACTTTCTCTTTCCAGGCAGCGTGTGGCTGTACTAGATGTTGTATTATGTATCTGCATTAAGTGCAGATTTCCTCTCATTTCTTCTGTAGCTCTTGATGTATCTGTTGGAACCAGCTTGGTGTCTAAGCAGACTTTGCTTTTCAGTTAAAGTATTAGTATTGCTGCCTTTCATTCTGTGTCTTTTATTCATCTGTCAGCTTTCCCTGTGTTGGAAGGGGTGAGTGTTTTTGTGGGTGCTTTGCTATGCCCCAAACAGCCAGTAGTCAGTGGGGAGAAACCTTATTGTCATTTGTTCCGTGCTGCTCTCAGGCACTCCTGTTTACAGCACTCCTGTGGTGCAGCAGCATGTCTGTTGCCAGCTACGCTGCCTGCCATCTTCTCCTCTGGGAGTCTTTGAGAGACTCCTATGTTTAGTCCTGTGCTGATGTTACCTGGGCTGCTTCCAAGAACAACACAGAACTGCTTCCTCTATTCCTAAAACTGACACAGAGAATGAAAACTACAGCAGGATTATTTTTAGTTCTGTAAAAGTACAGCTAAAGCAGTATTGCTAGACTCTGCCTGGCCAGAATTTGCTGTTTCAGGTTGTCACTGATAGGTGGGGAGCATGTGTGTGTGGTAGATGGTAGTTTAAAGAGCATCTATCTGCTGTTCCTTGATGCTTATGTTATACTTTTGGATTGGACCATCAATGCAAATGAGTCTGAAGTCTGAGATTAGTTTCCAGTAAATGTTCATCACGAAACCACTCAGTTAAGGAACAAGAAGAAAAGTGCAGATCCCAGCTGAGCTGCACTTGCAGAGCTGGGTACATGCGTGCAGCTCCTGAAGAGCAGAGCTGCTGCAGTTTGAGAGCACGGTGGGTTTGGCAAGGCTGGGAAGAGCTGGTGACTGCAATAGCAGGAAGAGCTGCAGCTCCTGCCTAAGCTGTATTTGCTGAGCTGTGTCATGCTGGCAGGGACGGGAGGGGGAAGCTTCCTGCCTGCTTTGTGTTCAGTAGTTCTGCACTCTGTAAACAGTATGTTACACCTGAACATTTCTGATGTGCAGGATATCCTATACGCTGTACACACTCAAGGTGTTTGTATTAAAACAAGAAGTGCAAATGAGAACTTTTATAGACCAGCTCCCTGATACCTGCAGTAGCCCTCTCATGGACGCCTGCCAGCTCTTCCTTGTTGATTTGCTTTCAGTGATCTGGTACCCACAGTACCTCGCAGCAGTCTCTGTGATTTGAAAGAAAGGAAAGTGCTTGTGTTCTTGCCCCAGAAATGCAAGCATTTACTCTGCTTTCTTGTTGTCAGCATCTTATGGCAGTGTTTTCTGGATGGTATGCTCTTGGGTTGCATCCTTTCAGGCTGCCACCTCTTTGCTGACTAGTGAGGGATCAGTGCTCTGGACAGCGTGGGCTTCCTTTAAGTCTAAATGCCTCCCTCATATGTTTGTATGGTTCAGCGCTTAAAACTCTAGTGCTTTCTCTTGTAAAAGGAGGAGTTGATGCTGGAGTCGTGGCTCCTTCTGAACTGATCCATGGCCTAGCACTTAAATCTGGGGGCTTCTGCATCAAAGTAACCACAGAGGCAGGATTCATAACCAAAAATTCGTAACCAGCAGTTGTGGAAATCGGATCACTCTTGTTTAGAATTGTAAATATTCTACTACTTAGTTGTTACTACTGTTAGCAAAATCTATCCTGTATCATTAAAATTCTACCATATACCATAACGGTCTGTGTTCTGTTGTCTCTACAAGCTGATACCGGTTCAAGCCTCCATAACCTTGGAGCTGAGCAGCCTTCCTTTGTATTGTCCTCAATCTCTGCTGATTAGAATCTTGTTTTGCAGAAATGGCTTGGTATTGTGCTTTGATAAAGTATTTATCCAGCACAGTCAGGACCGGTTTGTTTACCTGATATTATCTAAGTGCTCTAATTCCAGCCAGCAGTTTAAAGTTCACAGGAGGGAAGATTTCAGGAAAACGGAGAATCAGATTGGTGATGATGAGTGCAGGAGAATCAGACCGGTGATGATGAGTGCAGGGCATTCTCAGTAGGGTGCTCGGTCAGCCACCATGAAAAAGCCTAAAAAGAGAATAGGTAAGCACTAAACAGTTTGTTTTTCTGGCATCTCAGGATGAGATGACTTCAAGTTTGGGCCTTACCACAAAGAAAGCCCTCACGATCCTGAGAGACCAGTTGTCAACACTGCTGGAGGGGCATCAGAAGGAACGGAAAAAAGTGACTTCGTGGAAGGTGAGGCACCAAACAGCGCAAGGTTGGGCACTCAGTCTCCCCTTCTCAAAGTAAAGCTGAAGATTAAACAAAAGTTGGCTGCATTCCCTCCCAGACTGCTGCTGCAGAGTGTCTGGGTGTAGAACTGCTAAAGTCCTTGGGAACAAAGCAAGAAATCTATCTAAGGGTATGTTTCTCTCAGCACTTCTTTCCTGGATGCTGTAGCTCTACAGGAGCTTAGCTTCACCTGTGAAGGATCTAAGGATTTCAAGAGTGACTGATGGCAGTGTGCCTAGGGGGTCCATATCAAGTGGAGAGAAAGAGATCTGAAGCTCAACAGTCTCTCCTTGTCCACCATGTTTGTCTGGCATGTGTGTTGAATACAAAGCGCTAGTGTTTATGCACAGTACTGAAATGTTAAAAGTGCTCCTTGCTTGGTTGGTGACAATGGGGCAGCCTGGCACAGAAGCCTTTTCATTCTTCCAAGCAAGAGTAAAGCAGAGAGTGTTCACCCGGACTCACCAGCTAAGCAACTGCTAGAGCTGCAGCATTCGCATAACTGATCTGTTCAGGGGTCTTACAAAGTTGTGTTCACCCTGGAGTGTCACCTGCTGCCTTCCCTTTCTCACTCTGCTTTTTCAAATATCTAGCTCTGTATTTCATAAATGCTGACTGTCTGCTGCTCTCCTTTTGTAGGAGGTGTGGAGGAGCAGTTTTCTGTACCATGGTAACCGTTGCTCCTGTTTCCACTGGCCTGGTGCATCTCTGATGCTTCTGGCAGTGCTGTTGCTGCTGTGCTGCTATGGGAGCCAGCCACAGGGGAGGTAAGCAAAACATCCTATGCTGGTTAACTGAAGCAAGGTGGTAGTTTTATATCATCTCGACACTGTGAGTGGCTGACATAACAGTGTTATCCCTCATTCTGTCTAGACATCTAGACATTAGTGTACTCACACTGGTACTTCTGTCCCTATCGGCCATTTTCACAAAGCTTCAGCCAACATAATTCTACTTCTGATAGACCCATAGAGTGTCCTATGGACAAACTGAGATTATTTTTTTCTACAGCATTCCTAGATCTTGAAAAATACTAGAGCGTTATCATAATTAGGAAGGATGTTGAAACTGGAGAAGTTAGTGGCTCATAGAAGTTACTGTGCTGTCACATGTGCCATAGCATGTCTTGACCCTATTTGCAGGCGTATTTTTCAATTGAGACGGGTCCTTTCAGACCTCTCTGGTGGCATTATTCTGAAGAATGCTTTTCTTTTTTAGCCATAAGTCTGTGGGATGTAGGAATGAACAACTGAGCAGGTGTGCATTTATCTCTGTGGGTGGCTGGCAGTGTATTCTACTCATTTACTCAAACCTCATCTGCTTTTTCTTCTGTTTTGCTATGCAAAGCCAAGGTGCTGAGATAGTTAATGCACTGGCACTCTTCCTCCTTCTCCTTTTGGATCTTTTCATGATTGGGCGTCAGGAGCGGCTGAAGTGCAGAGAGGTGGAGAGGAGACTTCAGACAATCATTGATAAGATAAATGGTGAGATCCCATTCATCTGTCTCTCGCTTGCATTTGTGTTTTCCTCCCATTAGATTTTTCTCCAAACCTGATCACATATGTTACTAATTGAGCTTGCTACCTTCCCCTATGTAGCACAGAAACAGGTGGTGAGAATTGTGTCCTACTCATGCCCGTCCTGTAGAACAGTTATTTTGAGCTGTCTTGTCGCCATGTGCTTCCAATCTGTGTGTTATCAGGTAGGCGTCTGTTATGTCTGTGCTATGGAGTAATTAGAATCCTCAGTATCTTACAAAAATATCTGCCGTGCAGCAGATGATGAGAGAGGAATACGTAGGGTTGTACCACAACATAGAACAGAAGGAAATAAATTGCTGTGCATGAGCATTGTCTCAATGGGGGCTTTTGAACCTGAGGAGGCAGTTCATTTCAGTGCAGCAGTTTTGAGGACAGCCTTTAGCTTTTCCATTGTACAAGTATCTATCTAAGTAGTTAATCTATCTAAGGTTATAAAATTGCTATGTTTTATTGTTAATACTGGGTGGAGAGAGAGGGGAAAAGAAAAAGAGGAAAGAGAGACATGGTAAAAGATCATGGGAATGGACTGAGCTTAGTACTGGAGGACCTATAGCCACTACAGGATGTAAATTGATGTATGATTTGTTATCACTTAATTCTTTCACACTCTGTGCTTTCAGATACACTTGGCAAAGAGGTGAAATGGCCAGACTCCATGTACCCTGACCTTCACATGCCTTATGCCCCATCCTGGTCCCTTCATTGGGCCTACAGGGATGGTCATCTTGTCAACCTGCCTGTGAGCCTGTTAGTAGAAGGAGATGTTGTTGCTTTGAGGCCAGGCCAGGAGTCATTTGCTTCTCTGAGAGGGATTAAGGTAACTTGTTTGTCTTACTTCCCTGGCCTGTAACAATTTATGTCCCAGGATTTTCTTGCTAATACTCTAATTCCCAGTGTACCGGTTATTGGAGTGTTTGATTTCTTCTGACCTTGAAAATAGCTTCAAATTCTAGTTTAGTCAAGGACAGTGCTTTGTTAGACAGACTGCATCTTCTTTATGAACTCTCAGACCCAATGGACAGGAGACACTAATGTGATACCAAAGCACCATATTTCCATCTCTTCCAGGTCAAGTGGAAATTGTAATGTGCTACTAAATATAAGTGGAGTGAATCTATCCAGTAGGATGATATGACATACAAACCCCCTACTTTATCTTGTTTTTTATGTGGATAAATGGTTTGTCTGCTTTGATCTTCTCATTACTACTGATTTATTATAAAAGAAGATAAAATAAAATACCTGGGTTAGAATTAAATTAACAAATCAATTATAAGATTTATGCAAACATTTTGTTGCTTAAAGAAGATTGGAAGAAGTTTAAAGCTGGAAGTTTACCTCTATTGGTTTTTATCATAACTTTCATTCCAAATGCCAATTTTCATGAAATAACCAGATGTGCTTGAACACAAACATTTCATTTTGCTTTGAAGGCTGAGAGAGGGAACTGTGACAAACATATCACAGGGAGGGATCCTGCTGGACTAAACCTCCAGTCCCTTGCAGCAGGATTCCACTGAGGCCCTGACTGCAGCCTTTGAGCTTTCTGACCTTTTTTCTAGGATGATGAGCACATAGTTCTGGAGCCAGGAGATCTGTTTCCACCTTTCTCACCTCCGCCCTCCCCAAGGGGAGAAGTGAAAAAGGGACCTCAGAATCCTCAGCTGTATCGTCTCTTCCGTGTCTTGAAGACCCCAACAATAGATAATGTCAGGTGGGTTAAATACAGTGCACAATGCCTGCACAGCTTGTCTATGTCCTTGTTGCTGCCTTGTATAGGCAAAGAATGAGACTTCCCAGTCCAGGACAGGAATTTTCAGATATGCTGTGCTGTATTTTCTTTATTATCTGGGAATGCTGTGAGTCTGTTAGTGTCTGTCTTCAACTGTCCTCCTTAACTGGTAGGTTAGGCTAATATATAAAACCACATACATGCTAAGTGTTACTGTTCAGCTCATTACTATCCAACTAAATTTGAACAATGCAGGGAGGTCACAAATTTCATGGATTTGATGTAACCAGCAATATGACTTTGGTCAACGGGAGATACAGGTATCTGAATGTCCTGTTGGAATTTCAGTACACACTGGGGCGATGGAGCCTTCCTGTTAAGTGGGTGAGGACACCTGCGGAGTTTGCTCAACAGTGCTGCAAATTCACCGTGGCAAGTGCAGCTTGGCTTCTCTTTTGAAGGTCATCCCTCGTAGCACAGGGTGAATGCAGGGTTCCACTCAGGTCTACTGGGGGGTTTATATCTGAGGAGAGTGCAGGGTTGGGTCTTGGTTGCTGAAATCTCAAGCTGTTTTCCATTTTTTAGGTGGTGTCTGGAAATGGCTTTGTCACGTCCTGTGACAGCCCTGGATAATGAGAGATTCACTGTGCAGTCTGTGATGCTGAAATACGCTGTCCCTATAGTACTGGTAGGTCTCATTTCAAGGCTTTGTTGTTGAATATAGCCATGTTTTGTCAATAAAGGTGAAGAATTTGCAGCCATCAACAGGAAATTGTGGCTAGGCCCTAACTCATGCAGCTGACTACGTGTACCTTGGGTAGTTCAGAGAAGCAAAGATGCTGAGCCATCTAGCCATGAGAGTGGAGGGAGGAACTGCAGCAGCAGACCAAGTATATCTTCCAGAATTTACCAGGACCGAGAATGTTACAAGGCAGTGAAAACTCCTTCCCTGCAAGTATGAGTAGTTAGCTGACAGTGTCATCTCCGAATTGCAGGCTGGCTTCCTGATCACCAATGCTGTGCGCTTCATTTTCAAAGCTCCTGGAATTGCTTCTTGGCAGTACACTCTTCTTCAGCTACAGGTAAAGGAGAGCCTTGAGCTCCACTACTCCTCCTCCCCAGACCACCACTGAGACTGACTCTCTCCCTCAGCAACTTGCTTCATCCTGTGACGGCATCCTATGCATGCCCTTGTGCATGCTGGATCCAGGAGCTCTCAGTGGAGCAGGACAACAGCTCTACCCTGGCCATTCCTCCTAGACTGCCCTTTATGTTCTTCGCTCTCTCTTACTTGCCATGTATGTGTGTGTGTATGTATATATATGTATATATGGTATCTTTTGCCTTTAAACTTGTAAGAGTTTATGCCAAATTCTGCAGGAAAACCAGCTGCAAGTTGGTGTGATTTATTCATGGTAGCCTCCATTACAAACCCCTAAGAGTGTGTGTGTCTCCTCTCCTGTGCTTCTCCCCGTGTTGCACTGCTTCCAGTGCAAGCAGCCTCCTGCCTGCCTGCCTTACCTTTTACCCATTCTCTCACTGTGGTGGAAAGACGTCATGTGAGAGGTCGGACTTCTTGTTGTTTCTGTGCTTGCTGGTGATTACAGTTTTTTTCAGGTGAATGGTGTCCTACCCATCCTTCCATTGCTCTTTCCTGTCCTGTGGATTCTTGCTACAGCCTTTGGAGAAGCCAGAGTGTTGGCCCAGATGAGCAAGGCCTCATCCACTTCACTGGTAGGTATCTCTCCACATCAAACCATTGCAGAGAAAAGGGCAGGAGATGGGAAAGGCTCTGTGAAGTGAGCACAGTGAATACAGTAGATGTGTCCACGTAATTGCAGAAGCTTGTTGGATCTTTGGTTGTCCCAGCTATGCCTTCTCCCTGGAGCACAGTGTGACTTCTTCTTGAACAGATGTTTCAGTTTTTCCGCCCTGTCTACAGATATCCCAAGGTGATAGGAAGCCCCAGTGATTCCATAAAACTCTTTAAGGCATGTGCTTTCTGTCAGCTAAATACAATCTGTCAGAGGGGTCAACATGGAGATAAATGCCCTGTAGTGGCTATAACTAGGGAACATTTAGCCACTGAGAAGGAATGGGATACATGAGATCCTCTGCAATCCCCTGTTTTAATGTGTGGGCTGAACAGCCCTTTCCTGAGGCTCTGGGGCTTTGTGTGCAGGCATGGCCTTTGCAGTAGGTCAGGGGGTAAGAGGAATTGCTGGTGGTTGTGCTGATTTGGGGAGTGGAGTTTGGTAGTCTGATGGGTATGTGATCCTGAAGTGGATGAGCTGATGGGTGTCTCTTGTTCTCTCTTCGTGGCAGTTGATGAGATGCACTGTGCTATGTTTGCCTTCTGTGCTGACTTCTGTTATGCCTGTACTTGGACAGAGTTTCTCTCTCCTTCTTGTCCTTCCTTGGCCTCTGTGGCCCTGGGTCTGCATTTTCTGTTCTTTTCCTTATAGGTTGTACATGACTAAAGCTGCCTGTGTTCTGGGAGGGAGGACAGGTTACCTCCCTCAGTGGCATTTGCATCTTTACCATCTCTTTTCAGTGTTTTCGCCACTTTACCTTTCCCACCCATTCTCAGCATTACTTCGTTTCTGTCTTTGGAACCTTACTCTTTCCCTTCGCATCTTGCTGTTTGGTTGGGAAAAGCCAGAGCCCCTTGGCTTCCCTGCTTCATCATTCTCAACATACCCGTTTGCCCTGTCACTCGTATGTGCACCTTCCTTGTGTTCTTTCCTGTCTTCTCCTTTTTCTTGTCCAGGCAACTCACTCTGTCCAGCCTGCTCTTTCTGTGACATCTCAAACATGACCCTCCATCCTTGCTGCTGCAGAACAGCTGTTGTGATGTGCCTTGGTCATTCTCCCCCCTGACTAGGGCAGTCTTCTCTTGGCCTATTTCACTACTTCCTTCTCTCTACTCTGTTCAAAATGTAGCAGGTAAGACCCTGTTCCTCTCCAATCACTTGGCCTGTGTGACACTCTTGTCCACCTTCTGCCCCCTCCCATCATATTCAAGCTGTTTGATTCCCAGTTTTTCAAGGCCATAGGTGACCCATGTGACTGGTTAGGCATCCTGCAGGACACAAACCAGTGCCCCCTGCCCGCCCCCCTCCCCCCCCCCTCAAACAAGCCCCTGCCACAAGTTGCATTACTACAGTTGGACTACAGCAGCATTCCCTTTAGAAAGGAATTTGATGTTGGTTTGAAAACATTGTTGGTTTGAAAACATTTGTACCGCCTTTGATACGTTGTTTCAGTAATTATTTACCTTCACTGCTAAAAATGGGCATTCTATGTTAGTGGGAATTTTTATAGTATCTGATTTTCAGCCCTTGGAACATTTACATCTTTTGCCTCCTAGATTTAAGAGCACATCAATCAAATTTCTGGTCTGTTGTAGCTACTCACATTCCCTTTTTGTGTCTCTGGTTAAGTAAACAGTTTAAGCACCTTGAGTGACTATAAGCATATTTTCCAACCCTCTAATCTTTCTCTTGGCTTTCCTCTTAGTTTTCTCCAGTGCTTCAGGATCACTGTAGAATTATGAATCTCTAAAACCTGAAAAATATTCCAGTAACAGTTGTGCTTGTGCTAAATTTCAGAATAATTTGGACTTTCTACTCTTATGTTCCCTTATTAGTGCAACAAAGAATCATATTAGGTCTTCTGGCCACTGCTTTAAATGGCCGGGCTTTGTTCAGCTGGTAATCTACGGTTACTGCTTTCTAGGATAGAGTCCTCATCCTGTAAGTCCAACTTTCATTTTTGCTCCTAGGTATGCCACCTAACTTTTGTGCCTGTTTTTAAATTATTGCTCTATTATGCATGTTTTTGCTTGTTTACCAAGCAATCTATATTGTAACAGTGGTCTGTTCTTTTTATTATTGGACCCTGCCCCAAACTTTGTATAGTTTACAGTCTCTATCAGTAATGGTCTTTTAGTCTTCTTTCAGGCTATTAACAAAGTAAGTCCCTGCTTGAGCTAGTAACACATCCTATTGCAAAGAATTCCTCAGTTTCTGTTCCTTTTGGAGATAGTCTATTTCTAATATATTTAATACGGACCCTATTTCTCTGGTATTACGCTAGTTTGTGTTAGAAAACCAGTAAAGCATTTTGTATCAAGTCAAAGTACCAAGTGGTCTATGTCAAAAGCATTACTTTTATCAATCAAATTTGTAATTTTGTCAAAAAAGATATCACAGTAGTTTGATGAGATTTATTACTCATATACTTGTGGTGTTTGGCACTGGTTGTATTATTCCACTTCTCTTTTTTTAATTGAGTCTCATATTAGCTGCTCTATTATTCTTGTCTGAAATCAACGTCTGTCTGGGGTCCTGTGGTAACTTGGCTTCTTCTCCTTACCCTTTTTAGGCATTGGCACCACATTAAGCTTTCTTCCATTGCACTGGGACTTAATCCATGCATCAAGCCTTGTGCAAAATCAGCAGTAACAGTCAGAAAGTTGTCCAGACCCGCTAATTTAAACATATTTACTTTCAGTAGCTAGTGTTAGAATGGAAAATACTTCATAGTTATCATATGGCATGATTATATCACTGAATAAGGAATAGCAATATTTATTTAACACGTCTGCCTTGCCTGCAGTACCATTTGCAATTTCACTGTCTTCAACAAGCAGTGGACTCGTTTTAATTACCTACTGGTATGCTTTTTCTTATTTTTACATTAATTTGTACTTCTGTTTTCACTTCCACTCAAAACTGGACTTCTTTATTCTTCCTAGGGGATTGTTGTTTTTAAAATTCTTAATAAAATATTGTTAAACATTTCCTAATTATCCTTCATAGTTCTCAGTTTAAATTATTTCTAACAAATTTGTCTTGGCTTTTTTCAGCTTTGTTAAACTGATACTTTGTAAAGTGCCAGATATATGTGTTATTATTTGGGGTGTCATTTTATTTACATACAAATGTAATTGCCATATTCACTTATGCTTATTAATATACTTAAATTTAAACTTTTTCAAAATTACATCTACTGTGGAATTCCTTTGTGCTGGATGCACACATTTTGAGTTAGTAAATTTTTCGATGTAATTCCAAGGGCCCCATGATGATGCCCTGCTATAATTTCTTTTCATTTTCTGTCAACATCCCATTCATATCACCTCATTCCTTTGTGTCCATTGTGTTCCAGGCACCTGCTTTTACAACCACTCTTCTAGCTCCCTTCTTTTAACTGACCCGTATAGCTTAAAAACAGACCAGTCAATCCTGGCTCTTCATGCCTAAAAATAACCATCCAGAAAGAGCCTTCTCTGGGTCTAATTGCTACTATTTTCTCTGTAGACTTTTACATAATGACTGTGTGTTCTTCTGTGATGTATAGCACCAAGCACCTTGACTGTGCTTCACAAGTAGCTAAAGACATAGTCCATTAAAGACTTAATTGCTTTGATGAATTATTGGTCTGCCTTGGTATAGCGATTCCCACAGAGCAGGACTCCTGCTTTCTTCTCTCTGAAGGCACAGTATTTAGGGAAGGATGTTCCTCATGAGACATTTCTGAGCACAATTATAGTAACTGGTCTCTTCTCTTGCTGCAGCTTGCTAAGTTTTCAGAGGACACTCTCAGCAGCTACACAGAGATGGTATCTTCTCAGGTACTATTATTATGAATTGTTTTCTTCCATCTGCACTGCAGAACTTCATGATATCCTTTTCCTTCCTCTCTGATTTCCTGCTTGTTCCGAGACCCTTTTCACTTGTGTCAGTTGTCCATTGCCACCCATTTGCTGCTTTAGTTTGCTATGCATGCAGGTTGCATGTCTTTCCCCTGCACCTTGCCACGTAAATGCTGCTCTGCTGATCAGAGATTGAGATGACTTTGATACCGAGTCCAGCTGTGCTTTTCTGAATATGGTTTGAAATCAACTTTCTCTGTCCTGAAAAAAGTACCTCTTTCAAGTCCTCCTGTTCCAGCAGTAAAATAAACTTTTAATGGTGTGTGTCAGAAACAAGGGAAGTATTTAGCTTGTACCAGAAAGACCTCCTTCTTCAAGCCAAAACTAAAGAACAGAGGGGATGGTGGTCAGCACCAAGACCAAATGTGAAGAGGGGATCATGGGGTGTTCAGACTTTTTAAAAGTCTGATCCTGTTTCATAGGCTCCTTAATAAGCTTAAGCACATTACTAGTGCTTCCAAGCTGAGGCAAATAAACATTCGGAAGACCTTTTTGTGGGGGAGGAACTGCATCTGGCCACTCTATAAATTGCATCATCCAGATTAAACAGGTGGGTAGAGGAAAGACACTTTTCCGTCTAATCTGGCATTAAGATTCCCCTTTCCATAAGGGCACAGATGGACTCTAGGATTGATTACAAATCCCTAGATATTATAAGAATCAACTCATATCTCCTTGCTCCCAGCCACACAGAGGAATGCACATTGATGCACACACACATGCTTCCTTTGCTGAGTATTTTGTTGTCTTTCTGTGCCAGTTCATCATTTAGCTGAGATGTTTTTCAGGTGTTAAATGGGAATGATTTGAGCTGACCTTCCTCCTTGAAAAGATCTGCTCCTTTCCATTTGTACCTATGTAATATTTTTGCTTATGAAAAATTGATTTAAATAAGTCTTTTTTTCTTCCTGGTGATAGCTCATGATCGTTTTGCATTTAAGCTTATGGCTGTACTAACCCTTAGGATCTAAGGAACTTGATCCAAGGAGCTTCGGGGGAAGTGCTCTGCAGTGACAGCATGCTAAAACAACAGCTAAAAAGCAGTAAAGTAATACCGTAATGCAAACCTGGTTTTGCTGGCTTTAGGAGTGCACAGAGAAAAACATACCACTCTGGTGCTTGGATTGATTGCTACCATCCAGGCTCCCTCAGAAACATTTCCGTGTGAAAGATGAAGGGTGCCAACTTGACATTTTAATTTTGCAAAATATCCCCTTCTTTCAGTTTATTACCCTGTTGATTACAATTCATTTTTAATGATGAAGTTGTCAGGGCACCTTGGCTTTATTTCCAACATTGTCACTGCCTCAGTAAGTAACCTTGGGTAAGTCACCTCACCACAGTGACTCCATTTACCTGATTTGCAGCATGGTGATCGTAAGTTTAAGGCCTCAAACTCTGTAATCCAATGGGATGAGAGTTATTTTAGGAAAAAACACTAAGAGGTAACAACTGATTCACCCCAAATGTAATCCCTTCAGAATTCTTTCCTGTGTTTTTGAATGGACAAAGGTAGTTTCAGTGAATTGTCAGTTCAACAATCAGACTGTGTTAGCATGCTCTGGAAGGGGGAAGAAATGCCTTTCCCTTGAGAACATCAGCACTGTATCAGTTAACAGGTTCCCACGGAGACTGATGTTTATTTTACAGTGTATCACTGTTGAACCTGAAAGCAGGTAATGTCATAATCCCTTTTTTCTTCTCTCCCCTCATCTTTCACTGAGTGAGTCTTTAATTGGCTGATGTCCTCTGCTTCCCTTGGCAGGAAATGATACGCTGTATCTGGAGCCATTTCCTCTGTGTTTTAAAAGGCAAATCCCCAACTCTGAGCTTCACTTCCAGCTTGCTCCATAGTCTGGGATCTGTCACTGTGAGTATTGCTGGGTTGTCAGAAGGAAGAGCCCTATGTGGATGCTTCATTTGCACAGTTCATGTCAACCTTCCCGGAGCACAGACTGTTAGCCATCAGTTCACTGGGCTGGAATTAGAAACCCTTCAGGCACCTGTCTTTGTAGAACAGTTTATAACTGTCTTGTCTTGTCCAGGCAGCACATTTATGGCTAAAACGATGATTAGAGATACCCTGTGGCATCTAACAGGATGTCTGTATTTTCCAGCTCTGGTTCTGGTCCCGTAACCCTCTTGACTCCTATTCAAGAACCAGCTGGTTTGGGTCCTGATAAGGTACTAGCTGAAACAGGTTGAGTAGTTGCTTCCTTCCCTTGGTCTTCATGCCTAGTTTTGCAATATCCTGACGTAAAATTGGTGTTAAACAACCCATCAATCCTGCTAGAGCAAAGAATTCTTGGATTTCTTGGAGAGTTAAATGGAGTTTCTTAAGACAGAAAGTTGGCAAAGGAGAGACCTGTCTATCCTCCCATGTGCTTATTAAAGTCGTGACATTTACAATTACGCATGAACACTGAGACTTGTTTTCACTGAGATTTTGCTTTCTTGGGGGTGTTGTGGGATGTTCTAGGTGCTCTGCTGTGTAGACAAGCAGGGGATTCTTTCCTGGCCAAACCCCAGCCCAGAGACTGTTCTGTTCTTCAGTGGAAAGGTGGAACCACCTCATGATAGCCATGAAGATCTGACTGATGAGCTCTCTACACGGTCTTTCTGCCATCCTGATATGGAAGACGAGGTGAGTGATATGTAATCCATAATGTAGTATGTCTGCTATAATCATAGTTTGACTGACATGCACAATGTGGTATTATAGAGGGGGCCCTTTGCTTGTAGAGAAGTCCTGTGCCACAATTTTGTGCTTAAAAGATAAAGAAGCAGCGAGGATGAGATCCTCTTCTACAGGAGTCCTAAAGCAGCAGGTGGATCAGTAGTGGCTTATGTTCAACCCCTGAAACACCACTGTTCATTTTGTTGGTGTCTTGCAGCCCCATGAAAGAGATGCTTTGCTCTCTGGCCCCCTGGCAGACACAGTCCACATGACCAGTGAGCAAGAGAGGAACAACTGGTCTAGTGACCCTCCAAAGGCCTCCGATGCCCATGCTCACCGAAAGCCGAACAGCAGAAGCAAGCATCCCTCTGGGTCCAATGTGAGTTTTAGCAAGGACACAGAGGGTGGAGAGGAGGAACATACTCAGGTAAGACATACTGAAGGGGCACACAAGTAGTCTTTTGTGGAGCTTTTCTTGTGTGTCTGTCTTTTGCGGACAGACTGAAACCCATAGAGTCTCCCCTTGTGGGAATTTAATTGGGAATTCTCTGTGGGATTCTAGGCTCAAGCTGTGTTCCTTGTAACCAACTAGAATTTTCCTGTCTGCTGGACCAGGTTGTTGGTGACAGTGAGGTGGTGGCTTGTGAGGCTGAAGACTTTGTGTGTGACTACCACCTTGAGATGCTTAGCCTGTCCCAAGACCAGCAGAACCCCTCCTGCATCCAGTTTGATGACTCCAACTGGCATATGCACTTGAATTCCCTCAAGCCTCTGGGCCTGAATGTGCTACTCAATCTCTGCAATGCCAGTGTGACAGAGCGTCTGTGCCGCTTCTCTGACCACCTCTGCAACATTGCCCTCCAAGAAACTCACAATGCCGTGCTGCCTGTCCACGTGCCCTGGGGCCTCTGTGAGCTTGCCAGACTAATAGGTAAGGAGAAACTGGATGAGCAGAGACAGAGAAGTCAGAGCTGTCAATAGACACTTAATCCTTAGAGAGCACAAGAAAAATATTTCCCCGGTCCTCGTTGCTGAGAAGTTGGAATTACAGAGCTGACTCTTATTGTTCCATTGCCAAAAAGAGTCTATTAAAGCAATTGCTTTTGGCAAGTTCTGACATTGTAGACACTATCAAAGGAACAAATGTCATCAAGGATATTTCCAGCCAGCCCTGGCTAGGCTTGGTATTCCTCTGGCTCGAGTCTGCCAATCTCATCAGGAGACAATTACCTGCTAGATTACCTGCTAATGGACAGATAGCTGCCCTGTCTTTGCAGTAATGCTTTACCAGGAGTTTGGGTATAAACAATGTGA